>JADRCH010000090.1:8354848-8377109 GCA_019843965.1 Rhynchomys soricoides
AGAGAGAGACAGAGAGACAGAGAGACAGAGACGGACACACACACACACACACACACACACACACAGAGGGAGAGAGAGAGGCTAGATAATTTTTTAAAAAGTTAAAGAAGTTTGGTTGTAAGTCCTTGTGAGTTTTTACATTCCAAAGGCATAGTACAACACAATCCATTCGTCGATTGCACACCATAGGATTTTATGAAGTTGTCTGGAAGTGTTGGCCCTTTACCTGATGGTGAAGCTCATCGGCTCATCCTCTGGGCTTGCATTCAATGGCTTTCTGGGGTCCAGGAGTATTTATTCCTGGGCCAGAATCCCTGCTTTCTTGGTTCTGACAGCACCATTTCCTTTTATCCTTTGTTATCTTCTTCCCGGTGAACTGCCTTTTTCTGCTTTAACTGTTACTAATGGTCACCCTGCTCCTTTGATTTCCCTAATGTTTTATTCACTGTTCACTCCAATACACCCTCCCTTCAGTTGTTCCGAAACCTTTTATTTCCTTCACATCCAAATAACTCTTTATTCTGCTCTCCTTACTGCTAACTAGACCCGCTTTCTTCTTTAAAGGGCCATTTTTCAACAAGCTGCTGGGATCAAAACACGGTATCCACTCTCTCTTGTCATGTACCCAGCAGCACTCCTTCTCTGAGTTTGATGCAAAGCCCCTGACCAGTCATGATGCGGCCAAAACTTTTTGGTTTCATCTCGATCTTGAAAGAGGGGTTATTCCCAGTGTCCAGTGAAAGAGGAAACACAGTTAGAAGGTAGCTCACTGGGGTGGCTGCCCAGGTACCTAACCAGGATGGGAACACCAAGTTACCAAGTACAACTTCCTGCCTTGTTCACAATCAGCTCAGATAGACCTTCAGGACACCACAGGGATTGTGGTCATCAAGTTCCCTAGGGGAAACCATGTTTGTGATTCCTTCAGCCTCTGCTCAGCATCTAGGAACCAGAATGGACATGCTCTTGGTTACCCAACCACTACAAGGACTGTATTCTTCATATTTCCATCCTTTATTGCTTATGTCTCCTAGTGCATACACACACAAACCAAACACAAAGATGCACAGAGAGGGACTCCCACACCGAAGTGTACCTATAATACAATGTGTAGTCACACTATTAATCAAGACCCTGCATCTCCAGCAGAAAAGCCTATGCTAAGGCTGAGGCATTGAGTAGCCCAGTGACCTCACATGGTGAATTTTTATTTCTAACCCTATCCGGTAGATACAGATCAGAGTGCTCATCTAGGTGACTATCCTTCCAGTCAGATGGCCAGACTGGAGGTCAAGAAAGAGGGTTCAGAAGTATGTTACCCAAGATTTTTAACTATCTCAGATTGAAAGTGATGTATGCCATTTCTACTCTGATAGATTAGCAGACTTGGGCATGTCGCCAACTTAGCTGCAAGGGAGGCTGGATGCCATCACTCTGCAAATGCTAACTAGATCATATTATTCCATTTTTTTTTTTTTTTTAAAAAAAAAAGCAAACAGAAGAACTCCTGCCACAGAGGAGGTAAGTTTCTCAGGGAAAACTAGAGTCTTTGGAGAAGATTTGGTCCATTTAAGAAGGAAAGCAAAGACATGTACCTTTTGTTCTTAGGAGAAAGCACTTTCCATATAGCGATCTATCTTCTGCACCCCTTTTTGGAAATATCCAACCCTAAGTCCTCTCTTCTTGAAGGTTGAGACAGAGATGGGCTCCGGTGATATGTTCTGGCTAAGATGACATAGATTTAAGCTTCCACTGACTATGCATTAATGCCCCATGCAGGCTTACTCTAGTCATGTCACAGTGAGTGAGTTCCTTGAGTATCCCAAGTGTGAATGGGCTCATTTCTGTAGAAAACACAAGCATAACCATGGCCAGAACTGGACTAGCAATGGTGGGGAAGTTAACATAGAACATAGCTGGGTGTAGGCAGGAGCTGCTGTCAACACCACCGTCATGGTTGCTGTTGTTAAGTCACTCACAGGCTTCAGATAGTTTTAAGGACCCTCTAAACTAGGAATCTACAACGAGAGGTAGAGTATGGCTACCCTGAAAATCAGAAGGGATGAAGCACTGTGTATGGTAGGGGTCCTGGGGCATGGAATCTTCATGATGGAGTTGAGCTCTTTCTTCTTAATCTTACATTGATAGCACCATATTTAGTTTTTTGTTAATCCTAGATTCGATCAAACATTAATGAAGGAGAGGTAGAAAAGATTACTGTCATTTGCTACTGTCCAGAATTTTCTTTTTAAAGTTCAAGTTTGTCATCAATATAGAGAAGAGCGTGTAAGGGAAGGAAACTAGGTGTTAAGGAAAAGATATCCAGTCTTTGGATAAATTATGCTTTTGTAAATGCATTGAATGCCTTCAGGAACCATGTTTTAAGAGAAATTGGTGTTCTTCAGTGTTGGGAGTAGATCCTTTTTTGCTCTTAGCTTTTCTGCTGTCATTCTGAAGGTCAGTGTATTAATTTTTCTTGGGAGGCAGGGATAACTCTTAGAGATTTCTTCATGGAGAGCCACACACCAATGTGAAGATGTAGGGAGCAGAGCAAGTCCTGAGTGACTGTGTGGCTGTTGACATGGCCATGCCCACGTCAATGACCCCAGTGCCTCAGCCCCATGGGAGTAGGAAAGTCTTCCCCTGGAGAGACTCAGAGCAATGGCAAAGCCTTCCTCCAGTCCAAGTGTGAATATTAGCAGTGATGACTCCAGTCTGAGACCGCTCTTATAAGGAAAACTACTGAGATTAGCTAACTTGCCTCCTCTTTTAGTTAATACAATAAAAGGGCCTCCTCACTTGGCTTCAGTGTGTGTGTGTGTGTGTGTGTGTGTGTGTGTATCAATCATATGCTTTCTGGGTACCAAGTTGGTGCCTTCATCCCATCTCCTTATTACCCCAGCTAGGTCAACCCCTGAAGCAGTGCAGAATGTGACTCTGAGGGAAGATAGACCACTTCTGACAATGTGACAGGTTGTGTACTTTACATATGGATGTGGAGACGCAGAGCACTGGCCATGCTGACCAGGACACTCTTTCTAGTCTTGAGAGCTGACTTTGTCTGTATCATCCCAAGCTATCAAGAGTCCCTTGAAATCTGGTGACAGCCTTTTGAGGAAAGTTACCTTTGCATGACCATTTTCACACAAGATGAGAGCACCTGATGCTGAACTAGGAGAAGCAGTTGACTCAAGCTGATCTCTCTTATAGTTGCTAGAGTCAAGATCTGAGTTTAAAACTATGAGGTACTGGCCTACCTCCGCCTCCTATGTAGCGTCGTCCCATTGTTTAATGTTGATGGTGAAGCTTAAGAAATCTTGCCATTTAATTTCCCCATTGTTTCATCAACCTAGGTGGAAGAAAGAGCTTCCACAGCAGTTTTTAAAAACGTCCAAAGCTAAATTCAATCTTTCTCTATGATATATAGAAAAAGTGACTCTTTCATGACTTTGGATTGATGCCAGGACATGTTTCCTGTGTCCCTTCTGCTCCTGGCTTCCCATTGTCCCCATATGTACCCTTCACCAGATACTGCCCCATCATGCCACCATAGCACTGGCCTTGGTCAGTTGCCAGGTCATCCAAGGAGTCAGTGGTATGACATTAATCACATTTTTACTTAACTCACACGAGCTGTGGCTTTTCAGCATGTTTTTAATTGACTATAAATCAAATAGGGAGCTTGAAAAAAGAAGGCAATTGATGAAAAATTGAAGTGAGAGGTGCTTTTCGTCCTAACTTGGGGAGCACGCAGTCGGTGAATTAAATGTCCAGACAAAGGCCTTCTTGACTCTGCTGTAAAAATTTCAGTGGGGCAGTGACAAATAGAGGAGCTTTCTAACCTGGCCAGTGGGAGGTGCCTCCCTGCTGAGATTTCACTGGCATAGGCTTTTGTCTGTCTACATTCTCTGGTTCTGGATGGTCCAGACGTCTAGGGAACTCCTGAGGCTTCTATCTTAGGGCCATCCTCCATATCCTAAGTTACACTTAATTACTGAGAGACTGGCTGACCAGTGCAATGACTTCAGGGCACCGGGTCGCAGTGGGGGGAGAGCTGAGGTTCAAAGGTTCAAGGTTCAAGTGGTGTCTTTGTTTTAGGCTGTCACAACAAGCCAAGGGAAGTGACTCTGGTGGTACATCTGCCTATCATCCTACCATTGATTGTATTTTGGGGAGTGACAAGGACCTCTCCATGTAAATAATATTTCTGTTTCAACAGAGCTCTGTAAGAATGTCATTGTCAGTCTTCACTCTCCCCCATCCGCGTATTTATAGAGATCTTGTAATCAGCCAATTAATGTTTATCAAGATAATCATAAATGCATTATTACCAACTACATTATAAATAGGAGATCATAATTAAATGACTGTCAATGAAGGAATGAACTCGCATTCACACACAAGGAAGAGCTGCAGAGAAAGGCTTTTAGATCCTTCTAGTGGACATGGTTCCTTAGCCCTACTATGAAGAACAGGAAGTACACAAAGGAACAGAGGAAGAGGCCATGTCGGACAAGGGACATTGAAGCAGGTGGGACCCTCCCAGCCTAACTTTTCTTAGCAGCAGAAAGAATAAACTACATTAGGCCAAAGGTATCTCACTGCTGGGCCTTCAACTAACTGCCCCTTGGGTGTGCCCTGTTTGTCACCTCACTGTGATCTGAAGTATCAAATTAAAGAATTTGTCATCTCATTGGGAATTTTATTTTATTTTTTGAAATCTCTGATTTCTAAATTTCTAATCATAGATTCCCTCCCCCAAATCCCACCTTCTCAGGCAGGCTGCATGGGTTTACATATCCAAGGTCAGGATCAGCAGGATGGCTCAATGAGTCAAGAGGCTAGCCGCTAAACTTGCAGACTTGAATTTAACCCCCAGAAGCCACATGGTGGTAGGAGAGAACCAGCCCCCACCTGCTGTGCTCTGACCACATCCACCTGGATGCATGCGTCTCCACCCCAACCCAGAGAGGGTGGGAGGAGGGAGAGGGAGAGCTAGAGAGGTCATATAAAAGTCTTAAAAGTAATCTAAGGTCATCCCATTATTTGACATTGAAAAATAGAAAACAGGGAAAAGAAAGAAAAAAGAAAAACCCAGAACAAAACCTCTGCATGCTCCCCTTTCATTTTGAGAGAAGAAGTTGGTAATGGAAGGCACCACAACAGGTTGCTCAGAAGATTAACTGTTAATCTGTGTGAAGGACTTTGAATAGCAGCTGGTCTATAGTAAGCCCTGAAATATTAGCTTCCAGAAACTGTGCTGGAACAATGGTAGCCAGGGCCTTCCCTTCGGCCTTCCATCTCTTTGGTCTTCCTCATTTGTACTGCTTGCTCCCTACAGGTCTGTCAGTTCACCTGTGTGAAGTCACCACTGCTCTCCAAGCTCACCTGGGAACCAAGCAGGATGCCCTAGAGAAAGCACATGGCATTGCTAAGATTTTTCCTGATCAAGAAAACAGGGCAGCATTAGATGAAAGGTCTCGGTTAGTAATGCCCCTCATCAGTTTTCCTGGATGTGCACATCAAAACTAAGAGAGACCTCCTCATATCCTAGAAAAAATAGGGGGATGGTGAATGTTGATTTGAATATGGGGGTGTCAGAACCCTTAGACCGTTGGTGGGAAAGAAAATTGCAGCCACTTTGGTAAACAGTTATTAGGCAAGCAAACAGTTACCATTGAACTCAGCACTTATACTCCTGGGGATCTACTCAATAATTAGCCAAAGACTTCATAATCTATTGCTAAGACTTTGAATTGTCAGTACAGGTGGCGGGCGTTCCAGCAGGGGCTGAGTGTAAGTGCTGAGTGAGGTTGAAGTTCTGGGAGTTCAGAACAGGAGGCAGATGGGAAGGAAGAGGGTGGGGCTCGGACTGGCCCAGAGCCATTTCAGAAGCTGGAAGATGGGGTGATTAAGACCAGGCATACCAGAACAAAGTTCAGTGGGGAGTGGGGGTGGAGGCATGGCAATGGGATTGAGAAACCATCCCTGTATATGGAATAAGGGCAGGAGCAGAGGCAGAGAGAGAGAGAGAGAGAGAGAGAGAGAGAGAGAGAGAGAGAGAGAAAGAAAGAGAGAGAACAAAAGGCAGTTGAAATCACTACAGCCAACTTCCTGATTGGAACACTGACTTCTTGACTCTTTGGACCTCCTGCCATCATTCATGTAACAAGGCATGTTAGTGAGGGCTATTTGGTTGTAATTGGTAATGCCTCACCCCCCTGCAGGTCCATCAAAAGCATGTAAAGTTACTGGTTTCATTTCTGTTGCCATGACAATCACCCTGACAAAAAGCAGCTTAAGATAGGAAAGAGTTTGTTTGATGTAGAATCCCAAGACCATGTTTTTGGGGAAGGTCACACAAGGGCCTCAAGAGGCAAGTCACATCACTCTAGAGTAAAAAGCAAAGAGAACAAATGTGCCTCCTCATGCTCTCTGTTAATGTTTTCTGTTCCATATTACTCAGGACCCCTTGCATAGGGAATGGCACTGCCCACACTGGTCTGAGTCTTCCTGTTTTAATTAAAGGTTAGGACAATTCCCCACAAGTATGCCCTTAGAGGCTAATCTGATCTAGATAATTCCTCATAAAGCCTGTCTTTCTAGGTGACTCTAAGTTATATCACATTAACATTTCAAAATAATTAGTACAATTACCATCTTCCACAATGAAAATATCCAATTTGAGTTGGCTTTGAGAAAACCTGGGTTTAGGTGGTTTAGTGGCATCACAATATGGCCTTCTATTGCTCAACTCTGTTTTCTGAAGTGTCTGTTACAATCGCCACTCTCAGACATGTCCACGATGGCCACTGGATCCTCTTTCATTTCTTCCTCTAGCTCAATCACCTAGAGCCTTCTTTCCCTGGCATCCCAGCAAGCATGTCATGACTAACTGAACGGGCCAATCTGGGACATTCTCTATCAACAAACTAGACATGATGTCCAAGATTTAGTGTTCTTGTTGGCCTTGGAAAATGGTGCTTCTGAACTTTTGAAGAAGAAATTGTGTTGGACTGGTACAAGCAAGAGAGTTCCCCCACATGAGGTACCACGCTCTGAACCTAAGACTCCCTTTCAGAACTCACATCCTACCGCAGCGGGCTGTCCACCACACACAAGAATTTTTAGAAGCTAGCACACATGGAAATGGAAATGTCTTAGGTGGCTGGGGATGAGGACAGCCATCCTGTCACGCCAGGCTTCTTGCTGGTGATGCTGGTGAGCAGATTGCTTAATTAGGAACATCAGAGTCTAAGTGCTGCCATCTGGCCTGGCTCTTCAACCTGTTGAGTATCTTCATTCACATGGTCCTGCAACTGTCATAAATCTCTTTTGTTTCCGCTTTTCTTCAAGGGCTTAGGAATACAGGAGCATGCGGATTTGCAGGAGTATCTCCTAATTGAAGGCATTAGAGCCACGTGTGCTTAATGAGTAAGGCAGCCAGATGTAAATTGGGGAAAACTAAGCATGGCTTTAAATAGTCTGAGAAGGCCAAGGATCTTATTATCCCGTAATGGAACAAATTCACACATATCCTAATAACCGCTTAGCGCCCTTGGTCCATCCCTTTCACCTTCATTTTTATGGAAATTTCCTGTTGGCTAGAAAGCAAGAAGGGAAGGCATTGCAAATAATCGCCAACTTAAGTGTTCTCAAGCATTCTTTTCCTTGACCAAGTTCATGGTCTCTCATACCCAGCCACCTAAGATGTTGGTGTTTTCACTTGTGCACGGTTTTAACTTCTCATACATGGAGAACGGCCTGCAGCCATAGAAAGTGAGTCCTGAGAGGGTGTCTTAGTGAGGGGAGACAGCAAAAGAAAGTGTCTGCATTCACATGCAGACACAGATCAGAGACTTTTCTCAGGATGCTGCCCACCTTGCTTGTTGAAACAGTGTCACTAGCCTGAAACAGTTGAGCAAAGCTGGCTGCCTGGGAGCTCCTGAGATCCATCAACCTCACAGCACAGGATTATAAACATGAACAGCCCTTCCCAAGCTTTTTACATGCGTTCTATGGAATAGCACTTTCCTGTCTAAGCAATTTCCCAAGCTCCTATCTATGGTTTCTGTGTGGGCACTTTCATGTTCTGAGGTCTATCCACTTCTTTTCCTGACCACACGCTTCCCCCATTTGTGGTCTCTGCACTAGAGGTTAAGAATGTTTAAGAAGTGTTTCCTCCTGAGCATTAGTCAAGAATGTGTTTGGAATTGTAAGTGGTCACAGGATACTTCAAATGAATATTGCACCATCCCACCAGTGGGCTGTGGAGAGACAGATTGCTGCTTCCATAGTGGGACATGCAAATATTTACCCTGATCCAGTTCAAGTGAAGACCACAGATAGTATCACACCATTTGGGCTTTGCTGCTCTGTGAGTTATGACACACTTGAGGTAGGCTGAGCCTCCTGGATTTTGGGAAACCACAGACTGCTACTATTTAAGAGAGCATCCTTGCAAGAAGATGCTCATCTGGTCCCCCTCTGCCAGCTGCTTCTGGGGCAGCAGAGGGTGGTGGCACATTCTTCCCCTACACCATTTCCCTACTGGTTTGCAACTTGGCAAATGCCATCTTGGCAAGCCATTCCTGCAAAGGGGCCAACTGCCACAGCAGCTGATTTCTTTCCTATCTGAAGCCAGAACAGTTGTCAGCCATCCAGATCCCTGTGAACCACACATGTCAGCTGATTCGGGAGACCTCCCAGTGGGTCTATTTTTATCTTAAACTGGTTTTAATTTCCATATGTATATATTAGATCCTACAGAAGGAAGGGGGATTCCAAATGAGGAAACATTGATTCTGAATAACAGGAGAGACGTGATTAACACTTGGGAAACAGTGGAGGATGTGAATCACCCCCCTCCATGTGGTGAGCACTGTGTTTTGTTTCAATGGAAGGATGTACTGTGAATTAGAATGGAGCGTGGGGACAAGAGGAAATAAATCCTGCTAGAGACACATTATGCAGCCCATTCCACATGCTTATGAAGACGGTGAAGCTGAAGGCAGACCTGAACTAAAGCAACCAGGCCCATAAATGTCAGTGAGTACTCAAGGGATGCATAGGCAGTGTCCAGAACTTGGTCCACGCTCAGAGGAGAGAGAAAAACCATGGCTTCTGCATGAGGGCATCGGATCTCATGCTTGCAACTCTAGTCATCCTTCCAGAGCTTGCTTCCTGCAGACAAAATCAAGACAGTAGTTAGTAAACCTAACTAACTCTATAGAAAGCTGTTTAGTTAAGTGGAATGGCGGGGGAGGAAATTATGTAGATCACACACAAATCCACCTAAACAAGGAGACCTCAGGATAGGATAGAACTAGAACGTCAAGGGATTTTAATCAGTAAGAACTCTTGGAGCTAGACTAGTGCAGACAGGTACCCCTCCAAACAAGCATAAATAAATAGAAATATAATTATTTCAAAAAATCAAAAATGTGAATACACACACACACATAGTCACATGCCAGTGATTTTAATTAAGTTGCAAACCAAAGAGTAAAGATAGGTGTGGTCATGCACATTTGTCATCCTGGGACTCAGGAGGCTGAGGCAGGAGGATTTCACGTTTGAGGCAAATCTGTGCAGCATGGCCAGACCCTGTCATAAAGATAAAACAGGAGTTGAGGGTGGGAAGATTCAATATACATAGGAGGAGTCAGATGCTTGCAAGTAATTTAATAAGAAAAGAAGACAGGTTAAAGCACATCGGTATTTATATAACAATCCATTGCAGTAGCAAAATTACAGGTCTGAAGTAACAACAAAAATATTTAATGGTTGGGGGTCACCACAACATAAGGAACCGTACGAAAGAGTTGTAACATTAAGATGCTTGAGAACCACTGGGTTAAAGCAAGTGTGCCAAGCCCTGTTCAGAGCTGGTTAGTATCTTCTCGCCATCAGAATTATCTTTTGAATGCACACGCCTTTCTTCCCTAGCCCAAATTACCAGGTCATTTTGCCAAGTCTGCAACCACTAGCGAATCGTCAGCAGTGAGGGGACAGCTCATGTTTTCCTAGAGAGTTCAGTAATCCTTGGACAGATATGATAGAGCCCCAAATGTGACATTGACGGGACATAGCACCCCCCCTTCCTGTCCTACCTTACAACCCATTCTTTTTCATAATAATGTGATAAGATGTTATAGTAAAATGAAACAGGAGCCAGAGTTCCATTAATACAAGCTCTCAAAATGAGACTTGGTACATATATGACTGTATCTTGTTGCTTTGATTTCTATTTCTGTCTTGGGTTCTTAAGCATTTGGGTGTGGTCTGTGGACCACATATTCATTCATCTTGGGAAACCTGACAGGAATGGCTTAGCTGTAAATCCTTCTTAACATCCTGAGTTTCTGCTCAGACTCCTGGGAGAGAAGCGGCAAGTCCAAGTTCTCTGGTCTAGAATTTGGCCTCATAAGTAGAGGCTGTGTCTCTACAGAAGGGACTCAGAAAAAGCCAAAATCAGAGGCATGTATATAGCCCCTGAATTAAACGCCCACCCAATATCAAGGGATCTGGTGGTACTGAGCTCTATCCAGAAAATGCAGGTGGCTGCTGCATGCAAATTCATCCATGTTTCCACACTGGTCAGCAAAGTAGTGTGAAGATATCCCAAAATGGCTCATGGGATGGAATGCCCTTCCAGAGACCCCTTAGCACCTTGACCTGTTCTCCAGTCAAGACATAAATAGGACAAGAAATAATAGATATTCCCTGGTATTGTTGGAGGATTCAGCACCATCGATTGAAGGTCAGAAATCAGACAGCTTTGAGTTAAGCATGACTGACTTAAAACTGTTGGCTACAGCAGGGTGTGGATATCCAGGTACATCCCATGGCTGGGTTACTGCTTGATAAATGAACCATTTGTCTCAAGGAGAAGACTGTTGACTCAGATAAATTGATCGCCTTGAATTTGCAGAAGTTGATAGGAGAGATATTTCTGGCTGGCAGTCTAATGTTCTCGGCTAGATTCTCTAAGACAAAGTGGCTAAGTCAGCGTGCTCCCGGTGGTCTTCTTTCTTGGTGTTAGTCACTGCATTGTGCGGATTTCCCGGATCTCAAGTTCATACAAGTGTTTATTTGTTCTGTGTTTTCATTTCCTAGATGCCTGTCTTTGTAGTACCGTCCTACAGAATGGGAATGGGATACAACTGAAGAAGAGTTATATCAGACAAGTTTGCCTGCTTGTGGATTGATTGGTTGACTGACTGATTGATTGATTGGTTGGCTGATTTTCTAACTGTAGGCTCCTTTCTGACCTTTGTGATGTGAAGATACATAGTAAATGTTCTACAAGCCATGCACACAATCCGTATGATCCCAAACTAGATTTTCTTCTCTCCAAAATTTCAGAGCTGGTCTTATAGCCATCCTTACACACACACACACACACACACACACACACACACACACACACACATATACATACACACATACACACACACATACACACACATACACACACATACATACACACATACACACACACATACACACATACATACACACATACACACACATACACACACACACATATACACACACACATACTCACATACACACACATACACACACACACATATACACACGCACACACACACGCACACATGCGCCACACTCTTCCTGTAGTCTGGTCATGTACAATCAAACCATTTTTCTCCTTTCACCCAAGGCCTGTGATCAACTTGAGCTACCAGGAATCAAGCCCTGCCTGGGTTCTTGAGAGGAGAGTAAGGGGTGTGTCTGGTCATTTTCTTTCCTACCCTTTTTTTTTTAGGATTCTCTGGAGCTAATAGATCATAAGACAGAATGTAGTTGCTTTAGTAGCTTTTCTTTTAGCTGTGACTAAATACCCAAAGAGAAGCAACTTAAGGGAGAAAGGGTTTATTGTGGCTTATCCGCTGAAGGAAGGGGTACATTATGACAAGAAAGGCCTGGCTGCAGAAAGGTGGTACAGATGGTTGGCCACACTGTATCTATAGTTAGGAAGAGCCTTCTCCCTCAAGGCTCTAACATAAAGATCCTGCTTCTAAAACCCAAAGAACTGCTATCTCCTCCCCTTCCTCATCAGCTCTCCTCCAGTCTGTCACCCAGGCTCCAAAGCTTCCGTTGTGAGCTGCCCTCCCCTCTCTGAAATCCTGCCTTAGCTCTTCTGAAGGCTGAGGCATGTCTGTGCTTAGCGAGAACTAAACCCTGGCTTTCTAGACTTTGGTAACACTGAAGTCTTGACTCTAAATCTTGAACCTTTCACCTTTCAAATTCTTGCCATTCCTGATTCAGCATGTAAATCCTCCATGGGCAGCAGATGTTTCTGGCACAAGATCAAAGAGAGCAGCTAACTAGGCAAGCAAAAAGGAAAGGTACACAGGCATTTAGGTATCATTTCCTCTGTCACTTGGGGACTAACCAGGCTTCTTAGATGAATTCACAAAGATTGAGAAAAAGCAAGGGTGTAACCCAGCACCCACAAGTAGATTGGAGAATCTGATCTCTGCCTATTGTAGTACTTTCCCAGGTTTTGTGTGGCTTTGGGTAGAGTCCAAGTCACAGATGTTGGACAGTGTCAGAAGCATGGGATACCAAGGAACAAGAGAGAATCATAAACTTTCTTGTGCTTATTGGTGAATGGAAATCAGAATTCTAGATATGTTTATCTGTCATGACTCCAAAGTCTAAGACCCTGGAAGTAGCACTCTTAGAGAGCGCTTGTTGTCCCTTGACTATTTGACCTTAAGGGACCAAGAATGGTTTTCCTGAATGTTTCAAAATGTAGAAATTGGGCTCATAGGTTTAAGTCATAGGAGCCGCTGAGCTTCTCTGGGCCTTGGGGGTTTCTTTTTCCTCAGATCTCCTCTGTCTGACTCCACCTTCCTCCTCCGAACCATTACACTAGCTTTGCCCAGGGTCTAGAATCTATACTGTCAGCGAGGCTCTCCTGCTGATGAGTCAGCGCCACAGGCTTCAGAATATTCCAGAAGAAGGAGTGAGAATCGACTGGAGTTTGTCGGGCTGGACAGCTGCCTATTAGCACCCAGCTCTGGCTTGGTGAATCCAGGCAAAAACCTGGACTCTGGATTTGAGATGGTGCTTTCATTATTCTTATTCTTATTTATTTATTTTTTTACTTAGCATGCAAAATACTGGATTTCACTGTGACTTTTTCATACACACATATCAGGTAGCTCATTCCCCGTCATCTCTTCTCCTACATGTGTAACCTTGAGCCTTCACCATTTCTTAGTCGCAATTTTTAGTTTTTAATTTACATTTATTACTAATTTTTATTTTGTTTATATTAAGTTTTGAGGCAAGGTCTCACTTTGTAACCCAGGCTGTGCCAGATCGTTGATGTTTAGGCTATGTGATAGTACACACAGTTATGTCTTCTAAGTTCTGGGATTACAAGTGTGCACTCTGAAAATCTGACTGAGTTTTAGTTTTCATTATCTATAGAGGATGTATTTGTTGGCATTTTTATTTGTGTGTGTGTGTGTGTGTGTGTGTGTGTGTGTATGTGTGCATGTGTGTGTGTCCACTTAAGTTTATGTGTACCGTATGCATGCAGGTTTCTGCAGAAGTTAGATAAGGCCTTCAGATCTGGAACTGGAGACAGGTTGTGAGCTTCATGATATGGATGCTGAGAATTAAACCCAGGTCTTCCACAAGAGCAGGACACTAATGGTATACCGGAAGTTGATGTGTAGCCTCTACTTACTAAATGATGGTTATGCCATATGCCAATGTGATGACGTGATGCTGGACCTGAACCTTCCCTTGGCCTCTATGGGCAAATGATACTACTGATGCTACTTGAGTTCTCACATCACAATATCCCAGATGTCTTCCCCTTTGCAGTGAAAGTGCTAGCTTCTGGAACATAGCAGTAGTTTGACTCCTCCCCATGAGGAACCAGTGACTGCTCCCCTCTCCCCCCCCCCCCCCCCACACATGCACAATTTCCAGCTCAGCAAGAAACCTGGATAAAGGACCCAAACATTTTTTAGCTTACTAGTAAGTGTTTGTGGTCACATTTATGTAGTACCAGACTGGGTTGACTGTTTAGTGTATCAGTAGTGCTAAAGTGGGCACTTAACTGCCAAGGGCTTTCTTTCTTGTTTTAGGCTGTGCATGCGGAAAGGGCAGTTGAATGGGAGAGCTTACTCTGTTGTTATGGTGATGGATTTAAGGAAGTGAAAAGTATCAAATTGTTTTTCCAGGCAAAAATCTGGACTCTGGATTTGATATGATGCTATAATTATTTTTATTACTATTTTTCCTTAGCATGCAAAATATTAGATTTTACTTTGGTTGTGGATAAGGCTACATTCATATAGGAAGGCCAGGTACTGTTCTAATGGCCTAAATCAATTACCACCAGGGCCCCACTTGGTTAGCATGCTATACTCACTACGGTGAAAGGCATCCTATAAAAATAAATCAAAATTTTCCTATCCTATGTTGATATGGTGGCATGCTTTACTAGTAGATCAACCCAATATCAGTAGGAAGGGCAATTCTGCTTGTATGAGATCAAGCAAAGATCATCTTTTGGAAGCCTTGGATGGTACTCCAGCCTTGAGTGACAGCTCACGCTCAGGACCTTGATAAAACTGACTGAACTGTGTCTACACCCAGGACTGGGGAAAGGCAGTGAGCTTAAGTCAGTGTGAGCATTTCAAGACTTGCCCTCTGGTGCCTAGTGTCTCCTAAGTGCTTTCTGTGTTTACATTGACCTTCAAGTGGAATGGGGAATTGGTCTTAGAGTCTCTAAGATAAGTTCCCAGGATTCTGTTTTTCTTTGTTCTGTTGCAATGTGTTTGGGAAAAGCATGTTGTCAAGGCTGATTGGAAACTCCATATAGCTGTTGTGTCTGTGGACTTTTCAGGACATGCTTAAGTGTGTTAAGAGTCAAGATCTCCCGAAAGCCAGCCTAGAGGTGGAGAGTGATACTTTGTAAGTTTATTAGAGACCATTCTGAGGCTGTCAGCTGCTGTAGAGAGGGCTTCTATTCTTGCCATAAAGTGCCATTACCAAAAGCAACTTGGGGAGGAAAGGATTTATTTCAGCTTGTAATTATTCAACACGATCTATCACGCAGAGAAATCAGGGCAGGAACTCAAACATGACAGGAACATGGAAGCCAGAACTTATGTATAGGCCTTGGAGGAGTGCTGCTTGTTGGCTTGCTCCTCGTGGCTTTCTCAGCCCGCTTTCCTAGCCATCCAAGACAACATCCCCAGGAATGGAACTAATCCCAATAAGCTGGATCCACCCACATCAAACCTTAACCAAGAAAATACACTACAGATTGCTCTAAAGGTCAATCTTAGAGAGGCAATGAAGGCATTTTCTCAATTGAGAGCCCCTCTTCCCAAATGACTCTAGCTTGTGCAAAGATGATACATAAAACTAGCCAGCACAGAAGGTTAGGAATTGAGGCCGGAGAGGAGAGCTCAGAATCTTGGAGTCTCACCAAAGATTCAGCCAAGCTCCTGGGAGGTCTGAAGGCAGGGCAACCCTCTGGGGTGGGTCTGAGTTGGGACAGTGGAGCCAGAGTTTCCTCATAGTATATCAATCTTTTGTGGCAGGGCAGTGCTCTGTGGGAAGATGTGGGAAGAGGATGAATCATTTGTCCAAGTCTTTATAGGAGGGAGAGGGCCTTCAGCATGGTCCTTCAGTGATGGAAGGGACTAGAGCCGGGTGGCTTACTGAATCCCCATAGGCAGCTAGGAACAAAGATACCCGGTGCACACTGAACTACCTCCACAGTAGCCTTTGCCTTAGCGACAACCATGCCCTTGTTGCTGCTACATGATATGGTGGTGGGCAGAGGGGGTGCCTAACTCACCATTCTGCATATGGTAGCAGAGGATCATTTGGTCTGTGTCTCTGGAGCCCCTTTCTCTTCTGAATTCTGTATTTCAGAACTCTCACCCCTTCTGATCCTGGGATCAACGAGACCATAACTGCATTTATTTTTTTGCTCTTTAAAAACAATTTTAAATTTTTGTTCATTTTTTGTTTTATGCATGTGTTTTACCTTTGTGCGTTGCACATGTGCATGCATGCTGGCAATGCACATATCACATGCATGCATGTGCCCTTCTGAAGTTGGAGTGACAGAAGTTGTGAACTACCTACCACATGGTGCTAGAACATGATCTGGGTCCTCTGCAAGAGCAGACAATGCTCCTGACTGGTGAGACATCTCTCCAGAACCTTTTCTTTTCTTATTTTATTTAAGTTCTTTAATTTATTAATCTGACATTGCTCATATTCACCCCTACCACTAATGTTTCCTAGCTCACTTCCATTTTGACTTAGTCATTTTCCCCTTCAAATAATTTCTCTACCACTTCTATTGTCTGTTTAGTTTTACATATGTATGTGTATGTCTGTATTAATATCTAGAGGCTATATATAAGCACAAACAGGTAGTATGTTTCCCCCACCCCCTTGTTTCCCCTTCTTTAAGTCCCCGTGAAGTCATGAGAAGACATGACCTGGTCTCATTCTTCTTTTATGTTCTTTGCACATAATTCTATTTATATAATGTCCCTCTGTATGTGAAATATAGATTCTATTTGAAAGAGTGTACTATTTGTCTTTCTGGGCCTGTCTTATTTCATTAGACATAAAAGAATCCAATTCTGCCCTTCCTCTTCCTGCAAATGACATCATGCCATTTTTCTTTGTAGCTGAATTAAATCCCATTGCATATGTATGTGCACACATATGTACACATGTATGAGTGCATGCGTTTAATATATTTTATCTTCTGATTGGTTGGTTGACGGACATCTGGGCTAGTTATACACTTAGTTGCTGTGTGCAGTGTTTCAGTCAGGATGGTGTGCAAGCATCCCTTTGGTATGTTGACTTAAGTGTCTCTGCCCACCATCCCCTTCTGTGCAGTAGTCACTCTGCTGCTTTGTTGTTAATCTGTAGTCCGTCTAATCCTTATCTTTCAAGGGAGGCCACCTCTCAAGTGTTCTCTCATCAGCCCTCTTACACGAGGGTGTGTGGTGTATCTGCTCATGTGTTCTCCATGTTAACTTGCTCTCAAAAGAGTCTCCAGCTTCACTTACCATCTTGACTAAAAGCCTTGGAAGGGTTTTGAGGCAGATATGGCTTGCTAAGTCAACGCAGAAATATTTTCTATGCAAAAGGTCATCATTCCAATATTGTTTGTCTTTGCAGGGAGATCAGAGCATTCTAAGAGAAAATAGATCTATGCAAAGTTGAGCTCATAAAATGCTATGTCAGATTCATTGTCCCATGCTATTGACAGTGGAGGCAGATTCCATCTCCAGAAGTTGAGCTTGGGAATGAACCTGATGGAGTTCCCAAGTCCAAGTCTCTGATGGAATGCCTTCTATTTCAGGTGTGCTGGGCTGCTTTGAAAGTCGAAAACAAAGCTGCTACATGCTTTGGGAAATATTTACAAATGGTTTCCTCTGCTCACACACCCATTCCCTGGCTCCTGGTGTTGTCCATTCAGTATGAACTGTTTACGAAGTGGAAGCCATTAGTGAGGACAGAGGAGAAAAGAAGCCTGACGTGATATCTCACAGCAACTAGAAACACTGCTTCTCTGTAGATGTACTGTTTAGACATCTATGCGATGCTCTGTAGATACTGGCTGCCTGCTGATTTTTCAAAACAACAACGAATCCATATAGTTTTGGTGTCTCTTACGCAGAGCATGGTGGGTAATCAAAATCCCAGGTACAAATCATGGAAGGATGCATGAGTTCAGGTGTGTACATTTGGTAAAGTGTTTACGGCACACATACGTGTTTCTGAAAAGGTGCACGATCAAATGTCAACTTTAATATGCAGGTGACATAATGAATAATAAATGATAAGTGGATAAATGCTGGTTCAAAACTCGTGCTAGAAAACACTTCCCTGTCAAGTTGGCGACATTAGCATCGGGCTCCTTAGAAGTTACTTAGCTAAGTATCCTAGTTTGAAGTTTACCTTTTGAATTTACTTACTGTGTTTGTGTGTGCATGTGCGCCTGAAAGTTTATAGGGAATGCGTATGGGATCCAGAGGCCAGCTTGTGGGAATTGGTTCACTGGGCATGTTAAGCCAGGAGAGAGAACTCAGGTCCTCAGGTTTGACAGCAAGCCCCAGTAGTCACTGAGCCATATTTGCTACCCTTCTTATCGTATTTTTCAATAACCTAATGAGTATATGAAAGTTCACTAATTGTTTTCTCAACCAAATGTTTATTTTTATGGTAAAAGAAAGCCACAGCAAATTTTCTATAGGTAGCCCCATCCTGGAGTTCTACTCATGGTCCCCATGTCTCTAAAGTTTTCCCAGGTATCTCTTCTTGGGTGGAACCCTCTCTGAGAGGCTGCCTGTCCTCTATGACCATGCTGGGTCCATGCAAGCTACACTCTGAATACTAAATTAAGTAATCTGAGGAAGGTTAGCTCACTTAACTCCGTCTTGGTGATGATGCCCTCTAGTAAGATGGGCAGCCTGTTTTCTCCTTGCCTAGTAAATATTAAATGAAGTAATTTGCTTAAGGAAAGAACGCAGAGAGAGTAAACACTCGGCACTCAATGCATGTCTACTTGTATTGCCATAGGCACTGGGATCATTGTTATCAACTATTATTTGCTGGGTTTGAGGTCAAGAGACAGTAAGCAGGGAAGAATTAACAATGGCTCTTTTAGCCTCTTTGTTACATCACCCTTCACTAGACTCAGGAGTAGCTGAGGCATCTGGGAACTAAGTAATTGCTTAGCTACAGAAAGAA
The DNA here is from genome assembly GCA_019843965.1 of Rhynchomys soricoides. NCBI lineage: Eukaryota > Metazoa > Chordata > Mammalia > Rodentia > Muridae > Rhynchomys > Rhynchomys soricoides. The sequence continues at coordinate 8,373,638 of JADRCH010000090.1, forward strand.
AACCCCTCCCCCACATCTGTAGATTCCCCCTTCCTCCTTGCCAACTTCATTCCACAGAAGTATCTTCTCCAAGATATGCTCTGCTTGCATCAGAAGCACTAGTTTGTTGTTTCGTATTTCGTATTTTGTACTTCACCACTCAAGAAAAAGAAATGGTGGGGCTTGTGACATAGCTCAGTTGGTGAAGTGCTTACCACGCAACCATGAAGACCTGAGTTTAATCCCAGAACCCTTGTAAAAACAAAATGGAGTGTAGTGTGGTGGTACTTATTTGTAATCCAGTGCTGGGTAGTCGGGGACAGATGGAGCCCATCTTAGCCTGCTGGCTGATCACCAAGCTACTGAGAGATCCTGTCTCAAATAACTAGGTTTACAGTTCCTCAGGAATAGTTAGTGCTCAAGGTTGTCCTCTGGCACATGTGTGCACCTGATTACACACACACACACACACACACACACACACACACACACACACAAGACTGTGACTTACTGTACTGGCTAGTTTTGTGTGTCAACTTGACACAAGCTGAAGTTATCACAGAGAAAGGAGTTTCAGTTGAGAAGATGCCTCCATGAGATCCAGCTGTAAGGCATCTTCTCAATTAGTGATCAAGAGGGGAGGGCCTCTTGTGGGTGGTACCATCCCTGGGTTGGTAGTCTTGGGCTCTATAAGAGAGCCAGCTGAGCAAGCCAGGAGAAGCAAGCCAGTAAGTAACATCCCTCCATGGCCTCTGCATCAGCTCCTGCTCCTTGACCTGCTTGAGTTCCAGTCCTGACTTCCTTTCATAATGAACAGCAGTGTGGAGGTGTAAGCTCCCTTTCCTCCCCAACTTGCGTCTTGGTCATGATGTTTGTGTAGGAATAGAACCCCTGACTAAGACACTTACTAATCTAACTAAAGAATTTGCTGTTTGGGCATTAGTATTCAACTTGATTTTTAGGAGACATGTGTTTTGTCATAGAACAACTGATGGCTGTGATCACTGGCTGGGGACAGTCACTGCATATGAACAATTTTTTAGACAGACATTCTAGATTGGTGTTTGGCATTCTCCCTCACAAGAGTCACATCATACACATCAAAAAGATACAGATGACTGAGAGGTAGTATGTCAAAATATTAGTAAAAGTTATTTCTGGGTGACTGAAGGAAAGCAATACTTGCTTTGTTCTTTGACTTGCTTTTCATATATATATAAATTTATATATATTTATATATATATATAAATTTAAAGGAAATGACGTTACAGTTTTTAGACCCGTGTCAAACAGAAAGCTATGGAAGAACATACTGAGTTCAGCAAGCCTGCTTTACCCAGTCTGAACACACAACACATGCACAAACACAAAGGAGATTCATTCATTCATATATATATATATATATATATATATATATATATATATATATATCACATCGGAGCTTTTCTGAAATAAATAGTGGGAATTTTTACAGCATGTGAATTGTGATTCTATTTGCACTTCTTGCTTCGAGTCTCTGCGTGGTGTGAAAGACAGTACATGCGACTTACAGAGACATTATCATAATAGTAAGTGCCAATCGTCACCTCAGGCAAAGTTCCCACTGCTGTACCATGCAAGAAACCTTCCCAAACCCTTTCCAACAGCAGGGGTAGAGACCATGTACAGGGTCACTGCCACCACACAGGTCCATTGCAGGTGATCTGGCATAGAGTCACCCTCACCTCTGTTCAGCCTGGCCACCAGCCAAGCAGATCCAGGCAGACAGCAGAAGGCTAAAATGACTCTGGGAGGGCTGTGACCTATCATAAACTTATGTCATCTGGGCAAGGCTGGGGGCAGGGCAGAAGTTGTGCTCCTGGGGCTGGGGAGTATTTGCAGGGATTTCGGGAGTATTTTCGCTTGCTTTGGTTTCTTACATTTCTGCAGATTGTGAGAAAAACAAAATGGCACACAACTGTGTTTTTTAACTTAAACAATAAAACAAAATCCCAACCATTTGTATTGTAAGTAGAGTTTTCTTCCTTCCTTCCTTCCTTTCTTTCTTTTTCTGTGTTGGGGGCTTGAACCTGGTGCCTCTAACATTCTGGATTTACCTTCTACCACTGATCTAGACTTCCTTCTCTTTCTTTCTATGGGAATTCAGATGCACCCCTGTAGCCTGCAGACTTAAAAGTCCAAGCTCCCCAGGGAAGGGGATCTGTGAGTATAAGATGGCTTTGGGGGACAGCAGAGGCTGCTATGTGAAAGGGAGTCTCCCTGGGGTGGGCATATCAGGTTTGGGGTTCAGTTCTTCTGTCTAAGAGAACTGACAGGATCAGACAATGCAAAAGAGACAGCCTTGTGACTGTCATTTCCAAGCCATTTGGTACAAGGGACAGAGAAAGACAGGGGGAGAAGTTGGTGATGATCTGCTGCCCATGTTTCCTGCTGTAGGTGTTTCATACATCTGAAGGCATCACTGGTAGAACATTTGCTGGGAAATATCATCACTGAAATAACTATGTTAAATGTTAAATTAAATCCTGCTGCCCCAGTTCATGTTCTGATATGACACTGGAAACAGCTCCAACCTCAAAGATAAACCCACCCCTAACCAACCAGGTTTAGGCCTGACTGTCTGTCTGTCCATCCATCCATCCATCTGTCCTCTGCCTGCCATCTGTCTGTCTGTCTGTCTGTCTATCTATTCCCCTCCCCCTCTCTTTCTCTCGCTCTCCTTTTCTCAAATACTTCAGCTTTGTCCAAATTTTGGCTGAAAATCCTTTGAGAACTGCTGTGGCCAAGTTATTTTTTCTCCAGTCATCAACTTACAAGGTAAAGACAAAGCTGTGAGGAGAGGGGAAGAGTTCAAATCCCCATTTCCTAGCCTGCTACACTTTTGTCTAAAGCTCTTTCCTTTCAAGAGACATCCCATTCCCACATACCCGCCTGCTGCTGCTGGCCTCCTCTGCAGGTCCCTGGGTGGTGTTCAGGAGGCTGCCTTAGGCCTTGGCTGGGTGCTGGAGTGGAGGACAGGTCCATGCTGTCAAGGTCTTAGGGCTATGCATTGCTGCAGAAGGGAATATTTCATTCTTGCTCCCCCCCTACCCCCTTGTAGCTAAGTTAACTTTTGTAAGAGATAGATACAAAGGCCGGAATATTTTGACCACTATTTTTGCTCTGCATTTTAATTTATTTTAATTTATAAAATGCGTTATTGTGGTCTAATTACAAAGGCAAATGTTAGAAATTGTAGACAATTTGCTATTCCTGAGAAGGCACAAAGAAAGAAGAGAATCAGTTAAAAAGTTTAGAAGGGTAGCTCAGCGCTCTTCCCTGTTGATATGCTCAGCCATGTACGTTTCCATCGCTTCTGCCTTTCTGTTCTCCTTGCCCTTCCTTCTCCTGTCCTCCCCCTCTCCTGCCCTCCCCCTCCTGCCTTCCCCATCTACTGCCCTTCCCCTTCTCATGCCCTCCCCTCTCATGCCCCTCCCCTCTCATGCCCTCCCCT
>JADRCH010000090.1:8377119-8414958 GCA_019843965.1 Rhynchomys soricoides
CCCTCCCCTCTCATGCCCCTCCCCTCTCATGCCCTCCCCTCTCATGCCCTCCTCTCTTATTCCCTTCCCCTTTCCTGCTCTCCCCTTCTCCTGCCCTCTGTCTCTCCTGCCCTCCCTCTCTTCTGTCCTCCCCCTCCATGCCCTTCCTCTCTCTTATCCTCATCCTGTCCTGTCCTCCTCTCTCCTGTCTTCCCCTTCTCCTGCCCTCCCCTTCTCCTTCCCTCTCTCCCTGCCCTTCCTTCTCCTGCCCTCCCCTCTCCTGTCCTCCCTCTCTCATGCCCTCCCCCTCCTGCCTTCCCTTCTCATGCCCTCCCCTCTCATGCCCTCCCCTCTCATTCCCTTCCCCTTTCTTGCTCTCCCCCTCCTGCCCTCCCCTTCTTCTTCCCTCTCTCCCTGCTTACTTCCTTCTCACCCCTCTTTTCTTTCCCTCTAATATCATTTCCTCCTCTCCCTCTCCATCCATTCCTTCTCCTCATCTAAGATGCTGGGAAAACACCAGGGCCTGAGACTGCAGTGGTTAAGACACCCATTCTCCAGGGAACCATTTTCATGTTTAAATCTCTGTACCATTTTCTTTCTTACCCTGGGCCGGGTTTTCATGGTCTCTCTCTCTCTCTCTCTCTCTCTCTCTCTCTCTCTCTCTCTTTCTCTCTCTCTGCATTTTTAAGAAAAGAGTTAACAACCATGCCTACTTCATATGATTCTGTCAAGATTTAATAATACAATCCATATAAGATGTTCGGCCCAGTGCCTGGAAGAGAGGATAATTGTCTCCGGAAGCCCTAGCTGTCCGTACCAGTACATTCTTACCTACCTAATAGAGTTGTCAAGACCCAATGGAAAAAAATGTAGAAATACTTAATACAGTATATAGATATTATAATTATGAATGTGGTCGTAAATACGTACATGGATTTTTATGTTATTGAAGTTCCTTTCTTAACCGCATTTGTAAATGGCATTTTAATGGCTGGAAAATATTTTATGTGGCGAATAGAAGATTCTATGTGCAAATAGTCACAACACAGCTATTATAGCTATTCATCTAGAATGTGCCAGGTTTCCGTTGTTGTAAATAACATTGTGATGGACATACCTTAGACTAAAATCCCAGAAAGGTCCTAGCTAGTTAGAGGGTGCATACACTCTAAAGCATAATGACATCGCCATGATGCCCAGCCAAGCTGCTCTTTCTGCAGCTGCATATGGATCCTGCAGCTGAGTGTCCTGCATGCTTGCCAGCCTTGAGATTATCTCCACAAAGACTTACTGCCCTAGTAGACAAAGCACAGGAACCTCCTTCTATTTTATTAACTTGTTTTTACTCACTTAGCAGCAATGCTGGGCTTGGCCATATTTTTGACTGTTTATTCTCATTTCTTAAAATTGTCAACTTGCAATAAATATTTGGCCCCCTTCCTTCCCGGGACATTTCCTTTCTTAACGGTCCTACCAGGGCTTAAACATTTGGCTTTCTAATGAGATATTTGTTGGAATTTGCTTTTGTTTCAGTTTCTAAAGTCAGCCACAGGCTGTGTGTGGTGTTCAGGGTCTTCATCTGTGTTTTCTGTGTTTGCCTGAAGTTTGCTGACTGGTCCCATTAGCCGGTCTTCGAGCTAGCCAAGTACTGCTGATCTCCTGCCACTCCCTAAGTGCCTCTGATGATCATTGCCTCCTACCTCATAAAGAATCTCGTTGGGACACTGTAATGTGTCCCTTGTCCTAAATTTCAACTTCATTCTGTTCACTGAAGAAAAACAGTAAGGAATAATAGCAGGTAAGAGCTCCTTTATGGCACCGTTTAAGTCCCTCTTCCCTTGTGCAGTTTTCTTCTTTGTACTTCTTTTAAAGCTGGGCTTGTTAGAGACATTTCTATACAAACCCCCTCTGTGCCGCTTCTCACGCCCCAAGCCTCCCTTTTAAACATGGTGAAGAAGCTGCCCAAAGAATCGCCTTTAATGCCAGAAGAAAACCTCTTTAGACTGTGTCCAAAGATTCATCTCCACTAATGGTCTCCCGAAGAGGTTGGGAAACTCTTCTGTAAAGGGCCATTTGATGCACACCGCTCGGCTGTAATGAGTTCACAAAGACAGGCAGCCATCCAGTTTGGTTCATGGGTTGTAGTCCTCTGACTGTAGGTGAAAATAACAGAGAAGAAGAATGAGGAAGGATTGGTAATGAGACTAGAAGATGGATATTTACAGCATTGTGTGTGTGTGTGTGTGGGGGGGAGACTCCTCTAAGGGGGCGGGGCCAGTGTAAGTGGGCGGGGTCAGCGTACAACTCCTCTAAGGGGGCGGCGGGGTGTTGTCTACTTATTTCTTTTGAGTCAAGGTCTTACACATCAGAGATTCACACTGAATTGTTGGTCCTCTTACATCTTTCTCAGTGTGTGGGGGTGTCAGACACACACTACCATGCCTGGCTAGGGAAGAGCCTTGGAATTCCTGAGTGTCCTGGGTTTGAGTGTAGCTCTCTACAAGATGGAACCTTTCTCAGAATGAGGAGAGCCCAGGAGTGCTAGTCCAGCACGCACTCACCTTCGCCACTTGTAACATCCTGAGTTTAGGAAGCTAAGAGAATATGAAGCCCCACTGTGGGCAGCAACAGAAAATGTGGAGCCCCACTGTGGCAGCCTCAGTCCTGGCCCCTGAGTGCTGATTCTGGGGTTACAGATGCTCTTTAACAGTTTGTTCTTTCTTTCAGGAAGATACAGTCACAGGTATGGAGTTGTAGATCAGGTCTTTTTCGTGCTGCTCTAGCTAGGGTTGGTTGGTTCTGTTTCTGTCTTTTTGCTTAGCCTCGAGGTACTATTTTTCTGAGTTCCACATTCTGAACAATCTTTTAGGAACAGCTTGCATGTGATGTGGGCCCTGCTTTCTGTGTCCTTTATGACCTTGGTGTGTCCAAGCCTCGGGAGGAGCTGCAGGGACTCACAGCAAACTCCATGATCTCTAGATGAACATAGGCTAAAAAAGACAACACAGTGTCTGGCTGGCTGGCTATGGACCAGGGTATCAGAAACTGACTAAGCTTGTCAACAGGATCATGTGACCTGACTCAAATCCCTTCTCTGTTTGACTCAAGTTCATCTCTGTCTAATGAGAGGATTAGACTAGAAATGGAATAGCAGCCACCAGATGAGCAGCCCACAGGCACATCTCTGTTGCTTCTGATAACCATAGCTAGCCCTTCCCTTGGCCATCCTTGTTACCTAGAGAATGCATCTTACCCAGGACTGCTGGATCCAGGAACACCTCAGGTTGACTAGAGTAGCAGTCTTCCTTGGAGTGTGCATGACACTCAAACATGCCCCATTCCTGAAAGGGGGCAGTTCATCCAATCAGACTGCAGCTCAGAACCATTTTATTAACGGCCTCCAGGAGACCATTTTTAATATTTAAAATTCACTGAGTGCCTTAGTTACTGTTCTTGTTATTATGACCAAGTTACCAGACAAAAGTGACTTAAGGAAGGGTTTATTTCAGCTCATGGTTAGAGGGTACAGTCGGTGTCAGGGCAGCAGGAGCGTGATACAGCTGGTCACACAGCATCTGCTGTCAGGAAGTGGAGAGAGAAGGATACTGATGCTGGGCTCTCGAATTCTCCTTTTGTTCAGTCGGGAACCCAGCCCGTGGGATGGTCCTGCTTACCTTAGTGGTCTTCTTATATCCTTAATTAAACCTTTTAGGGAAAACTCCTGTCGACACCCCCAGAGGTTCTGAATATCACCTATCAATACCCCTAGAGGTTCTGAATATCATCATATAGACAATCAGGATTACACTGAGGCAGCAGACCACTGCTATTGGAGGATGCTGTATGTGTAATGGTTTTCCATAGTCTGTCTTGTATTGTGTTTATAGAATGTCTTAAGCATGCTGGGGAGGAGGCAGCTGGCTCTCCAGCCGCTCCAAGGTGTGAGCGTTGCATTGCCTGGGGCATCTGAAGCTCCTGTGGTCTCCCAGCTCTCAAGAGCTAATTGTTTGCTTCATTTCCTTCCCCAGGCTGTACTCTTTCCCAAGGCTGATAAACTGCTCTGAGGAAAGGTCCTTACAAATGAGAGTTCTTGTCCAGCCTCACCTTCCACCTAAGCTTGTTTTTAAAACCATGGACAGTAATTCTCACACAAATTTTTTTTCTTCAAAAATATCCCTTGAGTCCTCAAAGCTGTTGTCTTCTTAACCTTGAGTGATTTTGAATGGATTTATGATAAAGTTAACCAAGACACTCTTAAGGAAATTCTCTGTCTATCCGTCTAAGTTAGATAACTTATCTGTCTTTTTTGTCAGTTATTATTTCTGTGTCACATAGTTCAATATCATTTACCTGTTTACCATCTACTTATCATCTATCAAGCATTTATCAATCTATCTCTGTATATTTATCATTTGTCTATCTGTCCATCCATCTATTAATTATTTATCATGACATCACTCTATCAGCTCTCATCAGGTAGCTGATCGGAAGATGAATTAATGCAACTCACTTTTACACCATCAGACTTAAAGTACAAGGAGAAAACCAGGATGCAGCTTGGAAGGGATCGTACCCATGGAGTTTTATTTGTAGGGATACTTGAGGTATTTGGGAATTTCAATCTTCTTAGCTAGCAAAGAAGATAAGGCAGCTTTCAAAGGTGTTTGGTTTCTACTCTCCGTTGGGTAGAGATAAGCTTGTGGTTTGAAGGACATCTTATATGTTTAAGATGAAGACCTGAAGATAGGCGTCTCTGCCCTGGGTTCTGACACATGAGGCAGACATGATAGAACTGGTGCCATCTAGGTTCTATTTAAATGTTACATTAGAAAAATGTGATATGCCCTTTTTTTTAAAAAAAAAAATCAACCTACAGTTCCACTTCTTTCAAGTCTTAAGAACATAAATGTGAGCAGCTACCATAAGACTAAGCATGCTGGCTCATCTTGGCTGCCATTGTAATAGGATTTAGACTCACCATGGAAACTGGTCTCTGGGCATGTCTCTGAGGGGTTTTCAACATTAGGTTTACTGAGGGGGGAAGACCCACTCTGAATGGGGGTAGCAGCATTCCATGGGCTAGAGTCTTAGACTAGCTCAAAAGGAGAAAGTGAGCTGGTCCTTGGCTTTGGTCTCTCTACTTTCTGACTGTTGATGCATTGTGAGCCACTGCTTAAGATTTGAGCTGCAGTGACATCCCATTGGGATGGACTGTATCCACCCAAACCAGGAGCCAGAGTAAACCCTTCTTTTTTAAAGACAATTCCATCAGCTACTTTGTCATGGCAACAAGAAGAGTAACTAATGCACGGACGAAGATTTTTGAAATTGGAAAGCCGTTACAAATGCTGCTTGCTTACGGAGTAGGAGCTTCTTTGGGAAGTGTCTTGAGCCACAGATCTTGGGCCACAGGGAAAAGCTTTAAAACTTAAATTCCATCTTCGATAGTCTCACCTACACCTCTGCTTTTGTATTGGTTAGACCCCATGCTGCTCAAATACTCTGCAACAGTTTCTGCCACTACTTCCATAGCATGCAGCACTGGCATCTCTGTACCTCCCATTGGAGGCTTCCCCATGAATTTGGAGATGGGTCATTGGATGTTGGTTTTAGACACATACAGGGGGTTATTGCCTGGAATTTTCAATTCACATAGACTAGGAGTGATCAGAGCAAGGGTAGAGAATGACACGGGATCTGATTCCATGGATATGCTCATGACAGAGGCCCATGGACTATTTAGAGTTTGGATTGTCATGGAAGGGACTGGGCTGTATCCATGTGGAAAGCCTTTAGGAGGGGTGGTATGTATTGGGTTACTTTCCACCATTTGTAGCCCCTGTCTCCTTATGAGATCATGGATTGCAGGGCCAACTGAAGACTCACATCATTATTAATAATAATAATACTATTTTGAGACAGGATCTTGTGTAGCCCAGCCTGGCCTCAAACTCATCACATACTGGAGAACGATCTTGAATTCCACATCCTCCTGTTATCCTACCTGGAATGTAGACTTGCATTAGCATGCCTGCGCTAAGGTATCTTTCTTTAGAATCCCTGTGCAGTTATATTAAATTGAGGCAAGCTCCCTGAAGAAAGATCTTCTAATCCCTCTTTGGAGTCTCAGGTCTCAGTCATGGAACCATCAGCAGATGCAAGTTGTACCACTTCAAACAGTGAACTTGTTACCATTCTTAAAGGGGCCCATGGGGTACATATGCAGTTGCCCTATCCGCTCTTTAGTAAAACTGGGTCAGATACTCCTCTAGCTGTAGGAAAATTAAACATTTGAATCCCATAAGGGAAAATCACTATGATGTTAAGTTTTAAGGAGATGGCTTCTCATGGCAGGTTTTCTTGTTTAGCTTGATGTTAATATTGGGGACTTGCTTCTAACTTGGGGATTGTCCCAAACCATGAGGCAGTAATAAGTAGCATGGCTTCATTTAGTTTCTGGATGAGATACATTCCAAGTTGAGCTTACTTGGAAGGTCCATTGGTAGATCAGTGCTCTCTCCCTTGCTCTTTCTTGCCTTCCCCCACCTCTCATAGTTCTTGAGCATAAGGAATGTTCCTCCAAGAAAGTTGTGGTTTTGTTGATGCCGGCATTTTTTCAAACCAAGCTTATCTTTAGGTGCACCTTAGAAACTTTATAGGGTCTCACTGTAGAGCCTTGGCATCTCTGCAAGGCTGAGACTTAAGGGCCTTTGCATCCTTATCTCAGTCCCCTGCATTGAGTGAGCATCATAAGAAGTCAAATGGATGGAAGTACTGTGGCACATTCCTCAAGGCCTTGGGTCTTCTAGAAAAGTCATGTCAAGGATCCTGTTCCATTGCTCTAGCTGCTAATGCACAGTCAGACATGCTCTGTCTTTTGGAACCAGATTGTTTCTTCCAGCCAAGCACAGTTGAATACCTGAAATCCCAGTGCATTGGAGACAGAGGCAAGGTCACAAATTTAAGGCCAGCCTGAGTTTCAAAGCAAGAGATCCTATTACACACACACACACACACACACACACAGAGAGAGAGAGAGAGAGAGAGAGAGAGAGAGAGAGACCTCTTTGACCTCTTTTCAGTAGTAGAACCAGGGCATACCATGAGTCATACTTGCTCTTGTGATTCTATTTGAGCTCCTCTATGACGAAGCAACATGGTGAGGTTCCTGAGGATGGGACACTAGGGATCACCAGGCCAGTGTGAATGTACATCTGTAAGCATGAGTATGTGTGCCTGTAAACACAAGTACATCTCAAAGCTTCACTGTGCCTTGGAGTTACTTGGTCCCTGCCTCTCCCTATAGTTTAGATGATGAACAGCGTGACTTTGGGGCCTTGCTGCTGTTCAGGGCAGTTTTGATCCCTTTCAGGCAGCTGTTGGCTCAGCCAGCTAGGACTGTGAGGCTAACACTCAAATAATGTGGTCCGGCTGTGTCCCTACAAATCTCGGCTCTCTCCTTGTGAGCTTGTGGCTCTGGGCAAGTTACTTAGCCTCTCTGTACTCTATTTTTTTTTTTTTTTTAATCTGAGACTTGGAGGTGATGGAAGCCTTCTCTCTTGAAGTCCTCAGGATCACAGTGGACACCCATGATGCCTAGAGCAGGGACAGACAGAAAACACCAGGCAAGAATTCACTGTCAGTACTGTTGATGCTTTCTCAAATACACATAGCTCTCATGCCTGCACACCCACATCTCACTTAACTTATTTACAAAGATTAGTTCTGCCTGACATTTGCCTGTTTCCAAAACTCAATCCACATTCCCTGATCAAAGAGGTCCCTCATCAAGGTTTTTCTGTGGGGTGTGTTTCCTGCCCCTAGCATGACTCTCATGAGAAAAATATTTTTGGCGAGTGACATTTTCTGGTTACAATAGTAAGTCACGTCACTTCATGGTCATTTTAAGGGGTGAAAGGAGTCATTTCAGTATACAAACTATTCTTTTGTTATTTTATTACCTACCAGAAAGAAGTTTGGGGCAAGAGAAATCTAAAATACATCAGGAAATCACTACAAATTTTTCTGTCATTTAGCATTGAATTAAAAATAGGTAGAAAAGAAAAACCCTAATTGAAACACTCAGTACATTTCATTTAATTTTTTTTCCCAGTGTAACAGTATGTTGACTGAGTTTTCCAAATTACTAAAAGCACTCAGGCGGTTCTGGGAATTTGAATCTGGTAACCCTTCAGCTCTTTTTATTTAGAATGCTGGCATTTTATACCGGTGTCAAATATGATAATTATTTTTCACAGATATTGAGCTTAATAGAGTAATTGCTGAGCAGATTTCCGCACTTGGCTCTGCCAGACAAAGCAGAGGAAATCTGCAAGCTAGAGACAAGTTGTTTCTCTGAACGCTTTCCTGGGGAATTGTCTAAGAAATTTGTTATTGATGAATGAGAGGGAACAAGATGGATCCAGACAGCAGAGTTATTGTAAGTTTAGACGTGGCCAACCCAACCTCTAAGGTTCATGCAAATTATTTATCGCAGATGGAAACAAACAAGAAAGTGGGACGAAAGACACCTTACAGTCTTCAAAGCCAGTTGAAAACCTGGAGGAAAAGTCTTCATATGTATTTGATGTGTTTCAGAAACCACATGGATCATATGTGTTAGCCTCTGCAGTTTTGATAGACATGACTTAAAAATAAGAGAAGTGCATACATGAATGTGGGCAATTTTTAATAGGAGCTCAGCCTTGGAAGAAAATGTTAATTACATGGTAGTTTTCTTGGTTTGTTTGTTTGTTTGGATTTTGGTTTCGTTTGGTTTTGGTTTTGGTTTTTTGGTTCTGAAAGGGAGTTTCTATGCAGAGTAACCAAGGTGGGAAACATGGCCTCAGTTGAACTGTGGACTTTAACTACTGCTAGCATCTTAGTGGAAGCACTGTATTACAAAGTCCAGTTTCCAGTGTGGGCCGTTACTTAAAGAGATACTTGTTTTGAAGTCATATGGTGGCTTTCTGTCATCTAGGAAGAGCAACCTCTTTAGTTTAGGATTGGGTTGGCCATTCTTGCCAGGTCTGAACCAAGCACTTCTCTTGCTGGGCAACAGCTTATGAAGCCAGAGCATGAGCGTTTCCTAGACATCTCTGTAGCTAGCCTTTAAAAGCATGGCTGCTTCATACTACTCATGTGCCAGGAACAGTATGGCCTCTTTGTGGACACAGCCATGCCCACTTTCTCTTAAAAACACCAACCTTCCTTCTTTTAGCTTCTCCTCCAAGATCCTGACTCCTTTCGTCCATGCCCCCTGAATGGCATTACTTCATCCATCTTCTAACTCCATTGTTCTCTAGACTCCAGAGAAGCCAGCCCTCATCCCATTGTCCAAGGTTTAGCATTATATCGATTGATCATCGCCCTTACTACAGGCACTGTGTTAGAAAATAGCATACCCTTTTACCTAGATGCTCCACTCCACCCTCCCTTCACCCAAGCATGAGCTCGTGATCCAGGAAGCTTTGTTCTACATCCTGAATGTGTAAGTAGGAGCAGCTGAGGCACCATGGCAGCTGGTATTTAGTGGGAGAGCTGGAAAATTGCCAAATACAGTTCAGGCTAGAATAGTGACAGCATCCACAAGAGAAGATTTGAGAAGGACCAGAGATAGATGGAGTGTGGCTAAGCTTTAGGTACAATGGCCATGGCAGACCTTTCTTCTTGGCCTTGTCTGGGGATCTTGGAATCAAATTAGGGAGAGGGTGACAGCCACTGCAAGCATGTTCTAAGTAGAGTAGAGAGTGGATGAGACCTTGGTGAACATGAAAAGAACTAAGACAAGGCAGAGAATAGTGACTAGAGAGACTGGAGGGACCAGGAAAGGTAGGGTTGGAGGTAATATTCCAGTAGGATCCTCAGGCCACTGAGGAATGAGGGTTCTATCAGTGACAGTTGGTCTTCATTTTTCCGTCAAGGTGACATTTTTATGACATCTAATTACCCATTGTAGAATAGCCAGTGGGGTGACATTTAGTGATTTCAGAATATTCTCTGACCATTCCTCTGCCTCTTTCAAAACATGTTGGTCACACCAAAAGGAATCACCATCCTCATTAGAAGCCTCTCACCATCTGTCTACCCCCAGCCCTGGCAACAGAAGTCCTGTTTATCTGGCTTTGTGGTCACCTTTTCTGGATACTAAAGAGACTTACATTCAACCAGGCCATTCCATAGCTTGGAGCTCTGACCCCCCACCCATACTTCTAGCATCTATAAGACCAAATCTAACTCATGGTCACTCAGAATCCTCAGGCCTATCCTTGCTTCCTTGCTTCCCCTTTCTAACTTCTTGAACTGGTCAAGAGGAATGAACAGGTTTCACTACTTCTTCCCCAGTGTCCAGTGCTCTACAGTTGAGGGTCCTTGGAAGTAACCAAATATAAGGAGGTAGGAATTAATTCTGGCCTCGGGTACCCAAGACGAGCATCATGACTTGGCATCCTTCATCCCCCTTCCTTCACCACTGCTCATGCAACCAATGCACATTTGTCAAACAGCTTTTGTGTGCTGATCCACAGAAGATCCATTCACCTTTCTATCACCAGGGTGTTTGTTGTTCCCTTGGTTAGTGTTTTAAGGAATTAGCTAGGTCGGGTTGGTTTGTGAGCTTGTCTATGAAGGATTATCTTGACTGTTATTTGAGATGAAAAGACTCCTGCTCTGAATGTGGGCCACACCGTGTTTTGTAGGACTGCAATACATGTATGTGAGCAAAGAAACCTAGCTAAGCAAAACTAGCCATCCAGCATGGATATGGATATGTCTATTCTCTTTGCTCTTGATTGTGTTATGAGGGACAGCTGCTTGAGTTATCTTAATTTCCTCAAAATTATGGACTATAACCTGGGATTATAAGAAAAATAGAACATATTCCCCCTAAGCTGTTCTTGGTCACAGAAGGGTAGAACAGCTGCATACACTTCTGACCCAGTGAAGCACACAGGATGCTTGAGACCTTGAAGTATTGCTGCCATCCTGGGATGTGGGGTGAACATAAAACACACCCCAGTCTTCAGAGACAAAGCATAGAACAGGATACTTCTTTTTAAATCTCATGAATAGTCTCTATATCATATAAAATGATGATTTTTGACTATATAAAGTTAAATAAAATATATTATTAAGACAAATCCTATCATCCCTGGAAACGTTTGATTTTACTTTTTAATGAAGCTCTTGGATAATTTAAATATTCACATGACATGGTATGTGTTAGGATTCTCCTGCAAAGCTCTTGTCTATTGACTGGAGAAATCTGTGGGAGCAGAGAACACTGAGAACACAGAGCTGTGGCCAACCAACTATGAGGAAAGCACGTGCCACAGGGCTTTGTCCACACGATGCTTGGATGCCGTGAGGGATGAGTGTGTGGGAAGAGGCCATACCCAGCTGTCTGGGGCTGGGGTTTGGGCTGAGGTAGTATCAGGCTTGGGAACCAAACTCTGAGCTGGAGCTTTACATCTCAATCTAGAACCAGACTCAATGATTAAACGGGACCATTTGCCTCACTGAGGCTTTGACTGTTAGTGCCTTAGAAAGGGTGAACCTTGGTGAAAAGACACCACAAGGAAAGGATTTGCAGTGGGACCAAAGACAAAGGCTGCCATTGTTTTGTTGCTGTGACAAAGGAAAGGAGGACTTATTTTGGCTCACAGTTTGAGGGTATAATTCATCATGGTGGGGAAGACATGTTACCAGGAGGGAGGTGGCTGGTCACATGGCATTCACAGTAAGAAGTGAGAGATGGATGCCAGGGCTCAGCTCACTCCTCTCTGTTCAGTCCTGGACTCCGGATAATGACATAGTTCTTGCCAGTTTTAGGGTAGGTCTTCCTGCAATAAGTACCTTACTCTAGAAACAATTTCATAGAGATCTGTTCCCATGGTGACTCTAAAATGCTATCAAAAAATTAACAATAGGATAAATGATCATCAAGACTCTTGCAATATCACACTGGTGGGCTGGAGTTTTGAGTACGTTTTGGAAGGGCTATCTGAAATAGCTCAGCCATGGCCTCTCAGCTGTGCATAGAAATAGAGGGCAGGGTGACCTTTTACTTGTTCCACACACAGTCCCCAAGGGCCCACTGTAGCCCAGAATGTGGGAGGAAGGTAGGTCTATGACGTCAGGTGTATTCCATGGTGATTTTGTAAATTACAGCCTGGTAGCATGAATTTGTAGGCGTAATGCATTTACCCATGGCCCCTGGAGTGCACTAGAAGACAATTTCTTGGTGTTTAAAAGATTATCCTTTTAATAATTCATTGTTCTTAACAACACGATACATCAGTGGTTTACACCGAAGGCCTGTTTTATCTGCAGTGCACTCCCAAATTGAAAGGTCTCATAAAATAACGCTTAGCTCTCAGAATCCTTAGGTTGTGTAAAGCTCAGCTTCATGTGTGTTGGATGATAATGAACATCCTATCTCCTTTGTCATCCACTGTGAGCTCTAATTTAGGAGCTCTGGTACAAATGAGGCCCTGCTTACAGGTGGTGTGTGTGTGTGTGTGTGTGTGTGTGTGTGCGCGCGCATATATGTGTATTGTACATATGTGTGTTTTGTAGACTGTATGCAGCTTGGCTTTCTCATTTTGCAACAATGCAGTGAGACACATCTGCATTTGTCTCTCAGCTGAAGCATTGATGGGGATACACCTTCATTTCCAACATGTGGAAAGACCACATTCCCCTCCTCCAGGGGAAGGAGACTGACTCACTGGGTGTTTCCACAGAGCTGAGGCTGAGAAGTCCCTGGATTCCATTTTCTCCTTCCTCATCTAGAACAATCTCAGTTTCCCTGTGCCTAGTGTTCTGTGTGCAGGTGGCTGGCAGTGCAGTGTTCTTCACATCCCTTTGAAGAAGGCTAGAGTCTACATGCAGATGCCAGGTCCAGCCTGCCTCTCTGTCCTGCTGCATCTTGGATTGCAATCCCTCTCACAGTGTTGTGGCCCTGATGTCACTTTATCAAACATGCCACGGTCATTTCCACGGCCAGGCATCTGTATATCCTTTTCCCTTTCCCAGACACTTCTTCTTGAGGTTGCTATAGATCCTATCTGGAGTGTGTGTTTGGTGTGTGTGTGTGTGTGTGTGGTCATGGATTAATGTCAAGTATGATTCTTAGTCATTTTCCCCCTTCCTTTCAGGGTCTCTCACTGAATCTAGAGCTCGGCAATTGGCTATACTGCCTAGCTAGCAAACTCCAGGGATCTCCTGTCTCTGTGTCCCCAGCACGGGAATTATAGGCATGTATTATCATACCCAGTTTTTTTGCCCAGGTACTGGGGAACTAAACTCAAGTCTTCATGCTTGCATTGCCCACAGTTTGCTGTCTGAACTTTCTCCCCTGCACCACAATTTTTCCTCTGGTAGGCAGAAAGAACAGAGATTGTGGGGGACAGGGTATCTAGTCCAAACTGTGACTCAGAATCCGTTATTAGCAAATGTAAATAAATAAATAACCTATTACAGGCCACACAGACTTAGCTCTGGAGTTGAATTTTATTTGATTATTGATAATCCTTGCTGTAAGATTTTCAGTAAGTGAATGAGGTACTAGCTTATTGGCTGAGGCCTAGGAAGTAGCTGCTCAGGAAACAGAGGATCAGGCAGGAAGTGGGTGCTGTCAGAAAGCTAAGCAGCCTTGAGAAGGCAAGGTCTAGGGGAATGAGGACCATATGCTAGTTCCTTCTTTCCAGAATAAAAAAGCCTTACATGTTTGTAAGCTTCTACGAATTGGCCATTGGAGGGAAAGAGATTGACAGGGGCGAGAGAAGAGTGTGGGGGAGAGACGGTGTGTGTGTGTGTGTGTGTGTGTGTGTGTGTGTGTGTGTGTGTGTGAGAGAGGGGGGGGGTAAGAGGGGGAGAGAGAGAGAGAGAGAGAGAGAGAGAGAGAGAGAAGTGGGCATCAAGGCAGGCCATGTAGCTGTCCAGTTCTCAGCTTTTTGTGGAGCAGTGAAGAAGAAAGCATTAATTCTCTCTTCCTTGGCTGCATAGATGCAAGGAATCTCAGGGCAGACATGCCTCCAGGCAGAGGGGATGGAGTTAGTGACCAGGCATGTGTGTTAAATGGAAACGGGAGGGGGGGCTCCTGAGCACTGAATCCCAGAAACAGAGTTCAAGCCCATGCTTGACACCAGCTTTGAGATCAGTGCAGGGACACTTGCAGTGCTTGAGCTTACATGGATACCCCTCCACAGCTGCCTCGCCTGGCCGACATGTCTTGGTTTCTGTTGTGGTGGGTTTTATAATTATATTTCCAGAGGGAGAGCATAAGCTCCTGGGATATGTTTGGGGCTTGTAAGTGTCTGGGTAGGAAAAGGGATGTGGTGACCTTCTGTGGGCCTTGCATTGCTGTTCCTGTCACGGCTTGTTCACAGGCAATGCAGGGACCCAGATTAGGGATCTCCTTCAGTCCTTTAGACATGGTTGACCTGATTAACAAAATCATAGTAGAATAGAGTATTTGAATATGTTTTGTGTGTGTGTGTGTGTGTGTGTGTGAGAGAGAGAGAGAGAGAGACAGAGACAGAGACAGACAGGGACAGACAGACAGACACAGAGAAATAGACAGAGAGAGAATGAGCTCTTAGGCATGACTAGGGAGCAAGAAAGAGTATGACCGAGTTGACCATCCATTTTACACATTTTATCTTGCAGGTCTGAGGATGGTCACAGCATGTAACTATGACAGTAATAGTAGGTGAACAAGCAAGTGTGTTAGGATCTCCCTGTGTAGCCCAGGCTAGCTGCCCCTGAATCTTCCTGCCTCAGCCGAGGGTAGTGGTTTAGTTGGGGGGTGCATGGGTGTACCTTCTGCAGCAGGAGGCACACTTCTCGGGATATATGCTTAGTGTACATTCCCTCGAGGAACAGATGACAGGTAGCACACAAACTGGATCTACAAAATAGTATCTAATAAACACATATAACGCACCTCAGTGTGTACTAGGTGTATCATGCGTCCTGAGTAGTCCAGGTGGGCACTGACGCTATGACACACTCTGCTAAGTGCCAGATGCAAATCAAAGCTGAGCATGTGTAGGTGCTGCCTTGTGCAACTCAGAAGCCAGTATGGGATCTTGGAATTCACACAGCCGTGTAGCCTACACTCCTCCTGGGGGAGCAGGGCTCCTAGGTCAACATCTTTTCCTCAAGACTTCTAAGGGTCTCAGGAAATCAGACAGGAACTCTGTCTTTCCTGAGTTAAATCTCAGAACTCTTTTAGTGACTCTCCCAAGGTCACAGGGCTGTGAGGTGGCAGAGCTAAGAAAATCAAACACAGGTCTGATTCCAAACCTTGAGCTTCTTCCCTAGCAAATCGCCCTTGATGTGCTCATTATAAAATAGGAAAGAGCTGCCTAAAAGGCTCACGGACATGCGTGGGAGGTGGCTTGGAAAAGCTTAAGAGACAGCCATAATCTGTAAGACCCAAGGACTTCACACACCTGCTTGAAGCAACACTGAAGTGGTTCTTTATGCTCAGAGGGGGTTGCCCTAACCAGCTCAGAACTGTCAAACCTACTGGGAAGAGAAGCTCCCAGGGGGTTTGCCGCATAAAATAAACAGAAATCAATTTTGACTTGTTTTCTAATCATGATAAATGAAGCCAGGTTAAGGGGGAAAAGCTCTCTGAGCATTAGTTGAGGAACATTTTGCCAAGATGCACTGGTCTCTGACAAGCAATTAAGAAGCCCTCTGATTGTGCCTGGCAGTACCACGGCTCAGCACACTCCTGATGAATTCTCATTTCCCTTCTTTCCTTGGGATTTATTTACTCAACTCACCTGCGACTGGTGTGGCTCCATCACCTCACCCTCCACCCTTCTCTCTCAAGTGTCTGCACTTGGGTCCTTACAACTATACCGGGCCATTAATCTGCACCACGGTCAGTGCTGCTGCTGATCAATCCCCCCTTTGAATCATCCATGGCAGTCTTCTCTGTCTAAACCCAGATGCACATCCTTCTGATTGTCTCTTAAAAGAGAGAGATGCTGGATCCTGTAGCACACAGCTGTAATGGTAGAACTGGGGATACTGAGGCAGAAGGAACGTGAATCTAAGACCAGTGGGGGACACAAGGAGGCCCTGTCAAAACAAACCAAGAAAGAGAGGAGAGGGAAGAGAAGGAGAAGAGAAGCGGGGGGGGGGGGGGGGGGGGGGACAGAAAAAGAGAAGGAAGGGAAAAGGGGGAAAGGAGGGGAGAGGAGAGAAGAAGGGAGAAAAAAAGCCAGAAGATTCTGGCCTTGGGTGGTTTGTCAGGAAGAGAGTCTGTTCACTCTGAACTGTCACCAGTGGAAGAATCCACCAGTGAAAGGTTGAGGTTTGCTTAAGTTGGAAGGTACTGCTAAGCAAAGGCATATGGGATCAACACAACCCTCTTTGCCTGTAACTGTCGAGTCCTTTCTGTAATCTTGGCACTGTCTAAATCTTTCTTAGGCTGTTTCTTACCCATCCTGCAACAAGCTACAAAGAGTACCGAAAGCTTAGCTTTGTAAACATTGAATCAGAGGTGTGAGGCTCTGTTGACTGGCTAGCTGGATAACCCTCTGGGCACAGGTTAGGATAGGCATGTGAACCTGTGGTGAGCACTCTGACCCGATCCTCTGTTGGACTGGGTTTCCACACCTATCCACGGAATCAGGAGCTTCTAAGAGTTGAGGCCTAGACTACATCCCTGCACAGTCTGCCTTCCCTGGGATGGAAATCAGGTAGTGAGAGACTGTCCACTCAGGAGCACCACTTCATGGTCTCAGCATTCCTCCCTCCTGGTTCCTTCCTCATTTTGGTCTTCAAAGCTAATTGGAAGATCCCAGTAGAATGATGGCAGTCATGTGTTTTCTCTCTTTAATGGCAATGCAGACAGAGAAAATGGCAGGAAGTTTTATGTGTATCATATGTATAGGGGTTTTAGAAGAACAAGTCTTAATGATCCTTAGAATGGAGCATTGAGGTTGACAGGTGGCTTTCATTGTCAACTTGACACAGCCTAGTGAAGAGAGTCTCAATAAGGGACTGTTTAGATATGCTTGGCTTGTGGGTGTGTCTATCGAGAATGGTCTGTGGTTCATGGAGATGGAAAGACCCCATCCACTGTGGGTAGCACCATTCTTTTGGTTGTGTCCTGGAATATACAGGAGCAGAGAAGGTGAGTTGGGTAAAGACATACACATTCATTTCTCTCTGCTCCTAACTGTGGGTGTGATGGAGCTATTTCAAGTTGCCGATTCCTTGATTTCTCCACAATGATTGACAAGAACCTCTAATTGTGAGCTAAAATAAACTCCCTTTTCCCCTGGGTTGCTTTTGCTAGGGTATTTTATCACAGCAACAGAAATGATACTAGGAGAGTAATGTAAACTTTAATGTCCCTGTTTCATAAACAACAACACTGAGGCGTGAAGAAGTGATATAGAATTTTGGAGTCCTCATAGCTAGGACCAACTCCTAAGCCCAGCATCCATCCATCCATCTGCCTAGCACACTCTCTCTCTCTCTCTCTCTCTCTCTCTCTCTCTCTCTCTCTCTCTCCCTCCCTCCCTCCCTCCCTCCCTCTCTAGCTGCTACCTGCCTAACTGTATGTGTGTGTTATCAAATCCTGTGATTTTTCTTCCAAACTTTATTTGTATCTTCTATCAATCTAGCATCTATTTTCTATTATCTATTTCATCTATTGATTACTGATTAATAATCTATCCTTCATTTGTATCCCTATTGTCTATCTTTTGTCCGTCTTCTGTCTATAGTTTTCATTATTCACCCCTCCCCCAACGCAACACTCTCTTTTCTCCTGGATGTTGTAGAATCCTGTGGTTTTCTTCCAAACTTGATTTTTCTATTAAAATTATAACCTTCCACTAAAATATTTAAGCACACAAATTAACTTGTGTTAATTATGATATTTTCAAAGGTGACATACAATTAGAGTGAGATTAGGAAAAAACCACCCCCTAAATATAACTTGGCATCTTTCGTAATAACCATAAACCTTGTCAATCATAATGTTATCTAACCCCAAAACATGTAAGGCCTATGTAAATGGCTTTTTAAAATGCTGGTACTTCCAGGCATGTTGGCATTGAAAGCCATTACAAGTGACTTTATGTTTAGTCTCTAATACTCTCTTCAAAGAGAGTTTAAAATAATGGTTTTCTATTTTTGTCAGGAAATGTTGAATCTTCTGAGTGCTAGCATTAATGCTTACCCTATGAATCTTTAGTCCCTTTGTTCTGTATCACACCCTTATTCTGTGCCAAGCATTATGAGAAGGGAGTGTATGATATTCATGGAAAGAGGCAGATGTTGCACAGGTGAGTGATCACAGTCCTGGACAGTCACTGGTTCATAGACAGACACTGTGGTCTTTGCCCTATGTCTCTGGCTCTCAAGTCTCTTTTCAGATCAAGGCACAATGCAGCAGAGAGCATGTTTAACTGGGAGTCAGTGTTGACCAGAACTGTTCAACTTGTCAGAAGCTGGGCAACTTGTCTAGCAGGTCACCATTCCATCTGCACTGTAATTTCCCATGAGGACGGAGCAGCCCTTGCCCTTGGTGAACTTGGCTCTGTCCACAGCTCTAGTGTTCTGTAGGCTCTGGCTCTAATTACTACATTTTGACTCTTGCCTAGGAATTTCTTCCTGAGTCCCTGAAACTCATGCCAACAAATCTTCAAGGGAGCTGGGAGCCTCTGCAGTTTCTATACATATCCAGTATATGGCGGGACTCATGGATGGAGGATCCCACCACACATATTGCCTCTGCCACAGCTCTATCTGTGGGGTAGCTAGCACTATGTTCAATACCATTTACCTTAAGAGTCAGGTGTGGAGGCATACTCCTGCTGTCTCAGCACTTGGGAGGTAGAGGCAGGAGGATTGGGACTTCATGAGCCTGAGATACATAAGACCCTATCTCAAAACCGTATCCCCCAACTATTGTGTGTGTGTGTGTGTGTGTGTGTGTGTGTGAGAGAGAGAGAGAGAGAGAGAGAGAGAGAGAATCCTACCATAAACATATCAGTAAATCCATGTTCACTGTTGCTCTATTCACAGTAAGCAAGGGAATGGAACCAGACTAGATGGCCAACAACAAATGAATGGTTAATAAAAATGTGAAATGCAATAGATAAATAAATGAATTAGATAGATAGGTAGAGAGAGAGAGAGAAAGAGAAACATATATACAATCGAATTTTATTTAACTGTAAAGAAAAATAAAATTATGACATTTGTGGGAAAATCAATGAATCAGGGAGGTATTAATAATAACTCAGGTGCCCCAGACTCTCAAAGACAACTGTCACATGTCCTCTTATGTCAATCCTACCTTTTTTATGATGTAATTTTATTGACGTGTGTGTGAATATGCCTGTCTTCTTGTACTGTTACTATATCTCAGTTTGGAGAAGCCAGACTATGCATACTTAGTAACCAGGTCATGATGGTTGCCTAGTGTTCTGTGGATTGTTTTGATTAGAATTGAAGTTGAGTCAACAAGTCAGAAAGGAACAGAGTCATGTGCAGGTGATGGCTTGAAAGAAGATGGGGCACTCTGCATTGGCTCCCTGTGTACGCACCCCTCAGCTTGTTCTCCACTAGATTTCTGGGAGAATGTTTCAGAAATTCCAGAAGCACCCATTTAATCATATCCATCTATTACATTGACCAAGAACCAATTTTTTTGACAGGGAGGATTCTTTGGTCAAAATCTTGCCAGGACCTGAGCCTACCTCATCCTTATCTGTCACATGTCCACACTGACATCTCATCCCCATGATTTAATACATTTTAAGCTGGAAAAACAACAAGTAAACCTTCTATGCTAGCAGTGTTACATCCTCCTTTCCCCCTCGTCCCCCCCCCCCGTTCACATTCTATGAAGAAAGGTTCAAGAGGAGGTTAAAACCATGTTGTCTCGTGCTGATTTTCTGTTTTGAACTAGAGGAAGAACTCCCAAAACAGCTACTTATGAGTGAAGTGTGCGGGAAAGGAATCAGTCAAAGCAATGTCTGCTCTTAGCAATTTCTGCCATGGTCACCACTGAGTGAGACTTCTCATAAACAAGTGCTCTATCTCTGGCATACTGTTCGTGGGGATCTTGAACATTTCTTCCACGTAGTAAAGATGGTGTGCCTTTGAAAACAAGCCATGATCTACATTCTCCAAGCTGTTCTTACTTAACTTTGATTCCTACATACATCCTTGGAGGATATGAACTGCTTTCATTCTCAGAGCAGGTAGGTTTAGGGTCACAGGAAATTGAGCACTGTGGAGTACCCATGTCTTTTGTCTCCCCTCTGCATGGCTCATTCTGCTATCAACATCATTCATTAACATGATGCTTCTATTACAGTTGATGAGACAGTATGTATGTGCAACTATTAACTAAACCCCACAGCTCATAGGAAGGCCCATACTATGTTTTACAGTGTTTTGACAAATGCACACTCTGTGTAATGGTTCATCTTGATCGCCATCTTGGTTGCCATCTTGGTGGAACTTAGAATCACCATAGAAACACATCTCTGGGCATTTTTGTGAGAGAGTTTATAGACAGAATAAACTGAGGTGGGAAGACTCAGTCTAAATGTGGGCTTTCTGCTCCACGGACTGACGTCCTGGACTCGGGGAAAAGAAGGAAGAGAAATGAAACACCAGGCTTCATTTCTGTTTTCTGACTGAGGACCCAATGTGACCAGCCACCTCACACTCCTGCTACTGTGCCTTTCCCACCATGATGGTGATGGACTGTCCCATCAAACTGTGCACCAGACACCTCCTTCTTTCCCTAATTTCCTATCAGGATTTGACCACAGCAATGAGGAAAGTAACTGATACTCCATGTATGCACAGTTACATCATCAGACTCCACTGCATAGCCCTAAATGGTTTCTCCCTGAGCTCCTGTCTCCCCCTCACTCTTGGCAACTAGTAATCTACAAGTCATCTTCATAGTTTTTCTTTTTCATGCATCCACGCACTTAGATTCTTCTAGCATTGCTTGGACTGGGCAGATTTTTGTCAGCTTGACACCAACTAGAGGCACCGGGGAGGAAGTCACCATATATTTAGGAATTGCCTCCATCAGACTGACTGATGGGTTTATCTGTAGGGCATTTTCTTGATTACTGATTAATGGTGGAACCCAAGCCACTGTGGTTGGTGCCAGCTCTGGGCAGGTGCTTCCTGGGCCATTTAAGGAAGCAAATTAAAGAGGTCATGCAAAGCAAGGCAGTAAGCAGTGGTCCTCCCTGGCCTCAGACTCCAAGTTCCTGCTTTGAGTCCCTGACCTGACTCTTCTCACTGATAGATTGTGGACTGTAAAGCAAAGAAGCCTTTTCCTCCCCGGGTTGATTATGGTCAGTGTTTTATCCCAGCAACGGTAAGCAAACCAGGACCCTGTTCTATCCAGACTTCCTTCTTTCCACAAGCAGTGTGCATTCTGGGTTCCATCTTGGTTATTCATGCTTCCCTTAAATGAAAAGAAAGAGGTGGGTGGGATTGTTGACTCAATAGGCAAGGGAAAATAGCATCCTGTGCCACCATTGCTGATGTCTATGGCAAAAGTCAATCCACCTGTGTGTTGAAGAAGAAGGAAAGGGAGTCTGCAGAACCTTTGCTGCTGTGCTTCATGCTGCAGTTGATATGACCTCAGCATGTAACATGAGCATATCTGTGAGGATTTCAGGAGTACCCACAGTTTTAACGGCCATCGGTGGGTATTCCTGTAGATGAGAGCAATCTCTAGGTATACTCCATCCACTGACAGAAAAGTCTGTGATATGGGCGTGTTAACTGTAAGACGGCTACTGGTGTGTGTGTGTGTGTGTGTGTGTGTTTCTAAAATATGCATTTTATCATTTTTAAGTCATTCAGCTCGCTTCTAATGGTTGTTCTTACATGCATTATATAAAGTGATGGTCACTTCTTCCCAGGCTTTGCCATTACCCATAATGTTACTAACTGTTCTTGCTTTCTGTTACCATGATAAAACACTGCTCAAAACCATCTTAGGCAGGAAAGGGCTTATTTGGCTTAAATTTCTATATTAGAGTCCACCAGGAAGGGAAATCAGAGCAGGAACTCAAGGGAGAAACTGAAGTAGAGGCTGTGAGGGACCACTGCTTACAGAATTGCCCTCTTTTGCTTGCTCAGCCTTCTTCTTAATACATCCCCTGCCCACTTGCCCAGAAGGGCACATCCCCAGTGGACTGTCCCTCCCCCACATCAATCAGTAATCAAGAAAATGTGCCATATACCAATATGAGGGAGGTAATTCTTCAATTGAAGAGGTTGCCTCTCCTCATTCCACTCTAGTTTGCATCAAATTGACAACGTTAACCCACACACTAACAGTAAACTGATAATGGGGTTTTTCCTTCCCCCGACCACAGGGGACCACATTTCTTATCTTCTTGATGCTAGCAGGTCCAAGATCCAGGACTTTGGACATGTATAGGCAAGTAGAACATGCCATTTCTAAACCACAGCTGGAATATGGGGTTCAGTTACAGTCCTCTCTTCCCATCTGATAAGATGCTGACATCCCTGTCATCTTGCCCCCTCAGTGTTTGTGAGAGTCACAACTCTGGTCATAACATTCTTGGGCATAAAGCACAGGCAAGGATTGAACCCTTTTGAGCTCAGTCAGTAAAGCACTTGCCACATTTTAAGCATGAGGACCTGAGTTCAGATCATCAACACTGACATAAAAAAGCCAAGCCACGGTACACATCTGTAATTCTAGTTCTGGGAAGGCAAATCTAGGGAACTCCAGAGCTTCCTGGTCAGCCAGCCTGGCTGAATAAGTGAGTTCCAAGTTCAATTAAAGATCCTATCTAAACAAATAAGGTTGAGAATAACTAAGGAAGACACTGACATGTAACATCCACATGCTTCATTCAGAGTAACATGTATACAGTGTACACATGACCACACTCATGTACGTGCACACACATGCACATGCACGCATGCGCACACAGACACACATGCACAGAGGTACAGAAAAAGAAGGGTACAGCAAGAAGCACAAAGCAAGAAACATCATTGACTGAGGATGCTGCTGTCATTACCTAGCCTGATCTAATATAGCTCATACCCAGAGCCATGAGCTGCTTCATATACGCTTTTGTCTGCACCTGTGACTGTGTTTCTACAGTAATGGTGTGTAGCATGTCAAGACATGATTTAGCTTTGAAAGCCTTACCCAGCCCCCACCTTTGTCCTCTGCATCTCTTGACTAAGATGCTCTATTATTTATTCATGGTTTATTAGGTAAATATCTTCCCCAGACGAGCCTGGGTCTCCCTGGAGTCTGCCAGTTCTTCCCCATAAACCTCTGGTGTTAGCGATTGTTTCATTAAACTCCAATCTGAAGGATAATCCCTGCTGGAAAATTCGTTCTATCTTATGAAAGTCTCCCGGGCTCTGAGTCTCAAACCACTAACCACGTTGCCCTGTTGTTTGGTGGTGCTTATTGGAGGTCACGTGACATCAGGCCTACTCTCTGTGCATTTCCAGCATGATTCACCCTGTGAGAAAGGATTACCTTTTGGGTTGGGAGATCCAAAATTAGAGAATGCAATTTTGAAAAACCCACTATCTCTTTTATCAAGGAGCAAGAGTGCCCATTCCTATCCAGAAGGCCTAGGATGCTACAAGACTCAGAGCTAATGAGTTTGCCTGCTCTGACCTTCATCCTGTGAGGCAGTGAATGGGGTGAGGGGTTTGTTCAGGTAGGCAATACCCTCCCCCAGAAGTTGGGAGCAGGTCAAAAATGTATACGTGGATGAGGACTCAGGGCTCCTCTCTTACAAAGGCCAGCCTCTCGCTCCTGGCCTGAAGCTCCCAGCATAGTGGGAAGACCCTAGGTGAGTGGTAAGCAGGCAGAAAGAGGCAATGCAGCACTGAGAGCTCTATAACTCAATTCTATAGCTTTGTTGAAGGCTGACAGTCTATCCAACTTCCCTTCATTCAGACATCTCACTGGAGTATGCAGCATGATGAGATTTATGTGGGAAAGCAACTTCTGTCCACAGAGGTAGACAGGAGTACACAGTAAAATCCAGGAGCTGTCAATCACTCCAGCCCACTGTACCCACTTTATCATCAATTGCCTTTCATCCAACCTCCTTCCTCACCTTTAGCTGCTATTACCTAACAGCATCCAAAGTGTCCCGTCTCCACCTGTTTGAGAACACAGTGACCCCGGGGTGGCTCTGCATGGGCTGACTCTTGAATTGGTTGCCATGCGATCCTGAAGGTGCCCCTTCTGACACTGTCTCCATCTGTAAAACGGAAAGAAGCCCGGAGCTTGCTCTACCTGCCCTTCAAGATGATGACTAGAAATGAATGAGCTAACCTAAATAGGTGGGAAGAGTGTCTGAAGAATCAAACTAGCATCACCCTGACGCAGACAAAGCCCCTTAATGTGGACATCTGGGGATGGTGACTTCTTCTAAAGACCCACCGGTCTTCAGATCTTTGGCCCAGCTCTTGACTTAGAACCCTAACTTTTGGTTTTAAATACCCCCAACTACCCCATGATAAACTCACTCTGAGCTGAAACTCCTTTGATCTATCTCATTTCTTAGGTCCTTCCATGGCCGTGGAGCTGTGGACTATGTGCAGACAGACTTCATTCCTCATAAGCTTACAACTCATGTTTCAACCTTGTCCTAAGCAGCTCCCGCCAGTGCAGTGTCAGGGCCCCAGTTCTTTCTGCCTTGAATCAGAAGCTGCCTGTGTTCTCTCTTGAGGCCCCATCCTGCAATTACTGTGGCCACATGTGGAAACAGCATCTACCATTCCCTCTGTCTCTTCCCTGTATCCCACTAAGCCTTATTCAAGCATGGCCTCGTTGTGTCAAAGAGTTTCTTTCTGAGGGTCGTCTATTTTATTTGTTTAAATGACTAGTAGAATTTGACATTATAGAGGCATTCCATCCCAGTTTGCAGAAACTGAATTTGACCCAACTAAATTCCCCTAGCCCATTACAGCCTAAAACATGTATAAGACTCCACAATGAATGCATAAATGGAGCACAGACACTTATTAAATTATGCATGAATGAATATAGATAGACCAACGTCTTAAATAGTACGGTCTTTTGCTGTAGAATAAAATGCTCTTCCTGGTCAAAACACTTCTTTAAAAGAATGAGCAATTAATAAGAGAGAGAGAGAGCAATGTACAGAAAATAATTTGATTAAAATACTGTTAGCTGAGTTTACTCCACTGACCCTTGGGAAAAGGAAAGCTATAATTTGTGTATTCTATTATTCAAAATAAGGAGAATGCTGTCTACAAGCTGTCTCTCCTCATGTTTGTTGTCTCAACATTATAAAGTCTGTATCTAGTCCTTATTCAAACATATGAGATTGGTAATCTCATCATCCACACTGAGGAGTAAGACACTCAGAGTAAATGTTGATTTAATAAAAAAAACTTAAATTTGTAGGAAATAGATAGAAATGGAACTCAGAATTTTAAAGAGTATTGAATGGGGTCTAAATTGTGTTTTCTGAATGAGAGCTTACCACACTATTCTAAAGGGCAGAGGTACACCTTCAGCAGAGAGAAATTCCGTGCAGGGATGTAAGGAGCTCCAGGGGCAGCTGGCTAACCAGATCAGGTGTGGGCATACACAGGTGCCTGTGTTCTTTTAGTCATAAGTTTGAGGTTGAGATCCTCCCTCTGCCAGATCCAGGTTGTTGTCTGGCTCTCTGGCTCTACTATAATAGATAAACAAATGTAGCCATCCAGGGCACAGGTATTGGAACCTGTTGTGAGTGATGCCCACAGACAGATTGGCTATTCGTGTGGATCAAAGGGCACACATGAGGCTGGCTGGGCAAACAGGATTGAAGACAAATGGGCCGCAGAAGCCACAGGTTGATAAATTAAGGCACAGGTTTCTAGGTGGTGTGAGTAGGTGATAGCCCCTGGGTGTGTTGAAGAAGGAATCACTGTCTTAGCTTAGGTCCCTGCTGTGGTTTCAATTTGAAATGCCCATCCTCAAAGGTTAAGTCTTGGGCCACAGAAGTATTATGACATGGGACTTCCAGGAAATCCCAACTGGACTGATTCTTGAGTAGAATATGAATTGGAATCAATCCATAAATGAATTCATGATTTTGCTCACTAGTCATTCATAATTTGCCATGGAGAGATTGTGGGAACTCTAAGAAGAAAATTGACCACTGCGTGTGTCAGTTATTCCTCTTGCTGCCGTTGAGACAAAATACTTGACAAAAACAAAACAAAACAAACAAACACAACACCTAAGGGAGGATGTATTGTGACTCACAGTTTGTGGAAAGCCCAGCACGTAGGAAAGTGGTGGAGGTAGGAACAGGAGGCAGCTGGTCACAGGCGTCCAGTCAGGAAGCAGAGAGGAATGCTGGGTCTCCTTTCTAACTAGTCCAGGACTCCAGCCCGTGGGATGGTGCCACTCACACTTAAGGCGGACCTTCCCACCCTGGATAACCCAATACAGACCATGGTATGTGCTTGAGAATGACTACATCCATTGTTGACCTTTCCTTTAATGCTCTGTGATTTCTGGTCACCATGAGATGAGATTTGCTCCACCACATCCTTCTACCATGAGGCAATGCCAGCACCCACAGTCTAGAAACAACAGAGTCGTGGATGGTCATGGATGGAAACCATGAGCCAAAACTCAATCTGTCTTCTTTTGAATGTGACCTGTCGGGAATTTGAATAAAGAAAGTCCCGACTAAAAGTCAGATCTGGAGACAGGGGTCCAAAGACCATCAGGTTATTTGTGAGCTACGCCGGGTGGGTAGGTAGATGAGAGGGTTGTGGGGACATAAAATGGACTAGCTAGTTAGTCATGCTGGCATCATTGGTAAGGTGGTAAGCAGGGAGGCAGAACCACTAAGAACCAAGCTCTGAGTCATTTCAGTGTGTATGGGGTGTCACTGTCAGTTCTGGTTCCAAGTCTGGAGAAAGGCACAGCTTGTGAAAATGGTGTAGGTTGGTCAGGATAAGGAGCTGGGAAAGAGGAGGCATTGCTTCCTTACTGCCAAGACTGAGTTTCTATTGCATTCTAGAGCTGGCTTCTTCATAGCACAACTGTCCTATAGCAGGCTCCCTGCAATGATGACCCACACATTACTAACAGTGAGAGCATTCAACACGCAGTGGCCTCCCCAGAGCCCCCTAAGCAACCTTCGTCCTGGCTGTCTGCAGAAAGACGGCTTTCACTTTCTAATGCTATTCCCTCCGTTTTTCAGGGGACATGGAATAAGAGCTTAAAGTTTAGCATGTGGAGGTAGTCAGTCCACCGTGGCCAGTTCATTATTGCGATATTGGTCATTCTGTCCTCAGCTCACCTGCCTGTTAGCATCCTTGCTGTGAATCTTGCTGATGTTGTTTTCCTCCGGAGGAACCCGGTCCTTGACAAGTTGCAGTTCCTCAGCCAAGGGAAGTATACCCAAAGGGCACCCAAAGAAAGCTGCGGAAGCCGTGAGGCTGAAGGAGAATGGGAAGATAGGGATTGCTGAGAGCGTGAGCAATAGTCTGCCCCTGGAAAGAGCTCCCAAATTTGTTATTCAGCACCAAGTGATCAGCCCTGAAATAACATACATACAATTAAGATTATCTGAACAACCCCTCCAACCAGAAAACTTCACAGTGGCTATAATAGTATTAAATTGCTAAAGAAAATTGTAGATCAATATACTTAAAGTTATAAAGTGTTCAAAAAATAGGTGAACCATCTGCTGAATCCTGAGTGGTGCTATGCACATAAGCTCCTTGGCCTGGTTGCTAGTTCCAGGGATGAAACTCCACACTCCATGTCTGTGGCTCTGAGAAAGGGAGGAGCAGGCAGTCTCAGGCCTGCGGAGCTATGGTCTTCTCTCCAGAGTCAATCCCTGTAGCTCATCTGTCAGATCCTCCCAGTTTGTATAACTAAGTAGTTGTAATATTGTGAATTCTGGTGATGTCAAAAGGTTTCACTGTGAGAATCAGCCAGTCTTGCTGAAATTTTTTGAAAAATGTACACAGATGTCCCCGTGTAGCACTTCTCAGGGATAGTGAACAGAAGTAAATGTTATGTTTTTACACGGTATAATGGTGGAAATTTACACTGAATCCTGATTCACTGAATAGCCTGTTGCTTTTCGGGAATGGGATGATGAAATGTCACCCTGAGACAGTTCAAGCCACACTCTGACAGGATGCTCTGTGCAAAATGGTCTAATTTGCTGGTGATAGTGACAGTGTCGTGTAGGTGCAGATCAAACCCTGTGTTTTCAATTGTCCTTTTTATGGTCAATTAAGATAGTGTTAGGGCACAGACTTAACATCAGAGTTGTCTAATGTGACAGACTGAAGCATGCCCTCCGATTACAGGGAGAATGTCCCTCTGTTGTAGCAGTGTTTCTCAGGATGTTTTACCTACTTCTGTCTTTGAACTCTACTCAAAGGGCTGAACCAACATATTGTGGAAATGGTTTTGTAAACCATAACGAAGGTATCTTTCTTTAACGGCTTCCTGCCTTAAGATGTCAGAGTGCTTTACAAACTTATCAAAGTGATATACACAGGTCGTTTGAGTCTGGGCTGAAATACTGGGGCCTGAGGGAGCAGAAGTCATTGGTGAAAAATCGCCCATACCAGGCCATGGGCAGGAAGAAAGCGTGTCTGGCATCTAAAACATCTTGTCCTATCAGAGGGCCTTTCTGGTTCTCAGAACGGTAGCCTAGTCTGCCACATACCCCAAGGTGACACTTCTGAGGGAGTGACGTTTGAAGGTTGTCCACCCCAGATGTCATGGCTATGTGGCTCCTCATAAAGCTGCCCCCATGCTTGGGAGATGACAGGGTTGGCAAAGATCTTGTCACCTGTGCGTGAGGATCCCATTCTCAATCTGCAGAACCCATGAGGAAAAGCCAGGTGTTGGTGGTACATGCTTAGAGTCCAAGCAAAATGGAGGTGTGGAGTAAGCGGGTAATCCTTGGGGTTCACTGGCCAGTCAGACTGATGAGCTACATGCAAGTGTGAGACCTTGTCTTAAAAAGAGCAAGGGGGCCTAAAAATAATTGGAGGCCCATCCTTTAAGAACATGCTCTTGCAAAGGATTTGAGTTGAGTTTGGCTCTCGGTGCCAATAAAAGGTGGCTGCCGACCATCTGCAACTCCAGCTCCAGGGGATGTCTCTAGGCTTGTGTGTGCACTTTTATTCATGTGAACACACACATACACACACATTAAAAATTAATAACAATAAATCTTTGAAAAGCCAGGTATGTCACATTCTGTTTCTTAACAGGTATGCCAGCTCAGGGGAAAACAGGTTCATGGCAGCTTCTTGAATTATAGGGAAGATCTGTCCTCTTTTAAAAAGACCTGTTCAAAGCATTGTTGAGCAGAAGGCTTGACTGTGTATTAGTAATTTAACTTTTTTAAGTTTTAAAATTTCAATAATTTTTGTGTTGTTTTGTTTTTAGGACAGGGTTTCTCTGTATAGTCTTGACTGTGCTGGAACTCACTCTGTAGACAAAGCTGGCTTTGAACTCATAGAGATCCACCTGCCTCTACCTCCTGAGTGCTGGGATTAAAGGCATGCACCACCACTGCTTGTCTAAAAATTTACTATTTTTAAAAGTTTAAAATATTCATATTTAAAATGCCATCTAGAGGCATTTGAACATTGCTAGATGGCATGCCCATTTGTCCCGTAGAGAATAAATACCAGGGACCTAAGGCTTAGAGCAACAGAGCAAATCTTATTTGTTACCTAACATAGACAGGCTGGAATTCAATGCACAGAAGAGAATATAAGAATCAGCTGTCCCACAGACTTTGCTAATCCACTGCAGTAAGAGTTTCAGGTATATATTTATAATTCACATATTGGGAAGAGTCTGTTAGGTGTCTGATGGTTTATACATACAGACATGATCATATATACATAACCTACCTAATGTCTGGCCTGCAGGATGGTGACAGCACTTTTATTAATCTATTGAAAATTTTCATTGCTATTTCATTCTTTTCAGACAGAAGCTAACTATGACAGTAGGCTATCCTGGAACATGCTGTGTAGCTCGGGACTGCCTCAAACTTGGGTTAGCTTGCCACAGCTTCCTGAGTGTTGGGGGTTATAGATGTGAAGCACCACACCAAGTTTATTGTCGTATGTCTGAATTTCAGTTTCAAAGTAAGAAATCAAGAGTTTAAAGAATATCTCTCCACTGGGAGAAAAAAGTAGACTATCCAGAATGTATGCTCCAGCCTGTTTATAGAACACATTTAAGATGTTCTTACAATCAAATGGGTCAGCTGAGTTATGTAGGAATCCTTGACGCCATAACCAAATTAAACTCTTCCCAAGTCCAGACTCGAGTACGTGCACATTGTAACGTGACTGCTGCCAAACCCAAGGGGAGGGATAAAGGCATTCATGTTTGGTCTTTGAACTGACACAACATAAAGGCTTTTGGGAAATGTGGTCTAAGCTGAAGGAAAGCTGAACATGCTACTGTCCTCAGAGAAGGGAAATGGAGGGACAATGGTCACAGGCAAGAGGGAGGGAGAGGCTATTCTGGTGCTAAGCAAGAGGCCCAATGTCCTGCAGAGTCTGAGGACCAAGGGATGGGAAGAATGACTTTGCTGGTCTTGGTGATGGACTCTAACAGAAGGCCCTTTTGTGTACAGCCACATGGGTGTCTTTGGTTGGAGGAGGAAAGAGAATCCCAGCTTAAGCGTATAGAGACATGAACAAAAACAACTGAACAAACAAAAGCCCAGAAAGGATCCTAAAGGGGGAAGCCTAGTTAGTGACCTTGAAAGCCTGTAGAAGTTCTGAAAAGGGGAGGAGAGAGCAGAGAGGAGGAGGGAAGAAACAGGAAGGAAAAGGAAAGAAGAGGGAGGGAGGAGAGAGGGGAGGCAGAGGAAGGGAAGGGAGAGAGGAAGTCTCAGAGAAGCATATTGTGATAAATGTGAATTTCTCTCAATGGGAAAGAGCATCTAAAATAAACAGGTGCATCCATAAGGGCCATATCTCTCCATGATCACACAGAGTCCTAAAATTTACTGACAATAGCAGATTTCAAATGATCCAAAGAAAGTGGAGAAAGCTTTGTGCCAGCAATTGCAGGTAGACCGACGTGCTGTCAGGCAGGCAGCGCCATGGAAGAAATGGGAGAGTGAATGCCAGCCTGGGTAGGCTCAGGGTGCTTCCATTTCTGTGATCAAAGGAAATAATCATCACCCTGTAAAAGGCTTGAACAAATATAAATAGGAGAAAATTGGGGCCTGGGATACTTGAGAAGATGATAAAAGTATATGCTATTATTGGTTGAAGCAAATCTTCCTCATAGGAGCAGATAAATATTTCTCACGGAGATGCCATGAAACCTGTGCTTAGGATCTATTAACAGTTACTATAATTCCTGAGGCATCATGAAGAACAGAAGTGTGAAGAGAATAAAGATGGACCTGGCTCCCTTAAAAACCAAACAACAAAAAAACATAGAGAAGGCATTTTCTGGAAGCTGCAGGCCAATGAAGCCAATCCCCAGCCTCAGCACACTTCTGAGTACATGCAGCCATTCATCCTAACTTGCCCGTTAGTTTGTTGTCCAGTTGAGTTGGCTCACTCAGAAAATATCATGGGCTAGACTCCAGGAATACACTGGGAAACAAGACAGAGGAGCCCCTGCTTGAAGGCAGTGTGGAGTCAAACAGTAGGAAGATTCTATAAGGTTCTTCAAGGGTAAGGCTGAGACCAGGGCAAACGGGAGATTCGAGGAGTTGTCAGGATCGAGACGTTAGTGAAGGTGTCTGGCATCGCTGGGAAAGAGCCCAGTTCAAATGGCTGAAGTCCATAGATTTGTGTGTGTGTTATAAAGGTGACCAAGAGCCTGGTGTAGGGTGTGACTGGATGCTTGTTTATGCAACTGAGGGAACAGTGAACTTCTTGGTCATTTTGTTATTTTTATCTTTCTTTGTGTTTTTGTTTGTTGTGTGAGACAAGATCTCTTATTACCTAGTCCAACCTGGTTTGAACTCTCTGGGAAGCCCAGGAGCCTCAGCCTCCCAAACACTGTAGTTACAGCATCCAGCTCTCTTTAAATAGGTTTATGTGGTTTTGCTACCAGTGAACCATTGATCGTATAAACCACGTTGGGAAGTGTTTGCTCTTTGTGCATGGAGGAAGAATTTGAAAAATATTAGTATTTTTGCTTAATATTTTGTAAAAATATTTTTTTTTCTTTAAATTACCCTTTAAAAATCCTTGATAAAATTCCCTGGAGAAGTTTACTGGTCTGGAATTTTATTTTCTGAAAATATCTTTAATTACTGACATGATATTACTTGCGATATTCCTGTTTCTTTGTTGTTTGGGGGCTACTAAGCATTTTAGTCTCCTCTTGAGTCAGTTTGGAATTTGTGCCTTCATAGCAATTCATCTGAACTGTCTAGTTTGCTATGCAGTCATTCATAATATTCCCGAATAATCCTTCCCATTTCTGTAAAATCAGCAATATTGTTCCCTGTTTGCAGTTATTAACTTGATGGTCTACACCCTTCTCTGCCATCTTGCTCAGTTCTGTTTGCAGCTGTTGACTGATGGTCTATACCCCTCCCTGCCATCTTTGTCAGCCTAGCTAAGATCTGTCAATCTTGCTGATATTGATTGATTTCCTCTATTGCTTTTCTACACCTCCCTATAAATATAGACACTGACAAATTGAATTATATCAGGATGAATAGCTGTCCCACATAAGTAACTGAAATGAAAGAAAGAGCCTGAGAATGGAGTGTCTGAGGGGCTGTGGGACCAAGGGGAAAATGAGCAGATTCTGTCATACCAGAGGGTAGCACCCACAAGCAAACACATGAGGTGCTGTCCCATACCTGGTACATGGGCTCTATCAGATATGGACCCAAATCCTAGCCTTACCCCATGCTAGCTACACATGTTTATGTATGATTTATGTATGCTACTGTAACAGATAAGCTTACAACACAGAGTGAATTGCTCAGTAGTTAATGCTTGTCCTTGAGGGAACCTCCAGTGGAGGAGAGACCTTGTGATTTTTGTCCTCAAAGTGCACAATGCATGAACCAGACCTGTGGGAGGCTGAAAAATAGCTTCATCGTGTGCTTAAGAGAATAGGAAGATCTCTGGTAAGCTACAGATATTCAGGGCTGTGGGTTTCAAACCCAGTGTCTTATACATGCTGAGCAAGTGTGCTCTCTACCACTTAAGTATATACCTAGCCTTTGTTTGGCTACTCCCCTGGTTTCTCTTTTATTATGTTTAAAAGGAAAGATCATAGTGTCTATCCCAAAGAGAGAGGGCATCCCACTCTCTCTTCAGTGTCTGGTACAGAGTGTGGATTTAGTGATCATTTTTTAAAAAGATTTGTTTTATTTATATGAGTACACTGTCACTGTCTTCAGACACACCAGAAGAGGGCATCAGATCCTATTACAGATGATTGTGAGCCACCATGTGATTTCTGGGAATTGAACTCAGGACCTCTGGAAGAGCAGTCAGTGCGCTTAACCACTGAGCCATCTCTCTAGCCTTTTAGTGACCATTTGTTACCTAGATGAAGGAGGCTTATGGGTTTTTGTGTGGTGTGTTCAGAACTGTAGGTGGCTAATCCTGAGTTTGGTATATATGAGTAGTCTCTGCTGTTGATGCTTTGGAGACTTTGCTAGTTCATGGTATTTCCAGCTCAAGTTTTAAGAAGGAGGTCACCCTCTCTTGAAGTCTGTAGGTAAAGGTGGCCTCTTAGGGAGGCGGCAGAGTAGAATCCTTGCTTGCAGTGTGAAGTCACATAACAGTGGAACTTGAGACTGAGTACAGGGGCACTGGCAGTGTGGACTCTTGGGGTTAGCCATGTCCTTTTCTAAGACCATTTCCTCAACCCATGTCTACAGGGCAGCCATGGACATTCCGGGAGGAAAGCTGCAGGCACCTGAAGAGCAAGGCCTGTGTGAGGGCACGGCTAGTGTCTGGGTGACACTCACTCTCTCCCACCTGCCTGCCTTCCTTAGTTTCCTCACACTAGCCATATCAATGCATTTGACATGGTTGCTTGTTAGTATTGAAGCAAAACATCTCTGGGTCAGAGATGTGTTTCCACAGCCCTTCCACTCTGCAAATTGTCACATCATAGTGTGGGTCCCACAAGCAGAGTTTCACTACAGAGGACTAGATGCGCGCGCGTGCGTGCATGCGTGCGTGCGTGTGGGCCTGTGTGTGTGTAGGAATGAGCTTCTCAGAACTTCTAAAAACCCTTCATGGGCAAATGAGTCATGAACCAGAGTTTCTTATTATACAATCAAACTTGATGGAGGATATCCAATCCAATAAGATATTTCTAGGGAAAATTATTAGATGCCATATTTTTGTAACATGATGCTTGTGATAGCTCATCTCCATTGTCAACTTGATGTGATTTAAAATCACCTCTGTATCTCTGTATGTTTCCGTGAGGGTGCTTTCAGAAAGACTGAACTCAGGAGGGAAGGCCCTCCCTGAATGTGGGCAGCACCACCTCAGGGGGCAGGATCCTGGACTAAATAACAAGGAGAAGCCAAACTGAGCACCAGCATTTTAAAGTTCCAGGACAGCCATGGCTACACAGAGAAACCCTGTCTCAGAAAAAAAAAAAAAAAGTCTCTCTGCTTCCGGACTACACGTGCCACGTGACCAGCTGCATCCGGTTCCCACCTCCATTCCTTCCCCATCACGACAGACTGTTACCTTTCCAGTTGTAAGCCCAAACAAACCCTTCCTTCCTCAAGTTGCTTCTGACAGATAATTTACCACAGCCATGAGAGACGTGACTGAGAATCTAGATGCTGGATGTTAGCAAGAAAAGACAGCAGTCCAAAGGCTAAATTTCTAGGTGGCGGATTACAGTATGAGAACCGCTGCCTTGTTATTCAGTCCATATAAAGACCCATCCTCTAAATGCTTCCCTTCCCCCAACTCTTCAAACACAACATTGATAAACAAAATGGGCATTTAGACTTAGGATAAAACCCATCTACTAACCCAAAGACTTAAAGGGGAAAAAAAAAAAATACTAGGAAGAGAACGTTTGTCCGGTGCCGGTTGTGGCATCCTAGAACCTTCCGGGCTACTCAGCATTTGTGTTTTCTGTGTCTGTGACACCACCTCATTACTCAGGTCCATGACTTCCCATCTGTGTTGTCAATTGGGTCCTGAGGTTATCCGAGACCCATAAGAAAAGCCACCAGCTACCTGCTTTTAGTGCTTTTAAGACAAACACTGGGAAGCAGGTGTTACCATTATCGGAGCTAAACGGAAGGTCTCCTGCCTGGTGGCATTGCCTCTCCTCAGTCACTGTAGCCAGCACTTCTCAGAAAACAGA
This sequence comes from Rhynchomys soricoides, assembly GCA_019843965.1. Classification (NCBI taxonomy): domain Eukaryota; kingdom Metazoa; phylum Chordata; class Mammalia; order Rodentia; family Muridae; genus Rhynchomys; species Rhynchomys soricoides. Next base: position 8,412,500 of record JADRCH010000090.1, read on the forward strand.
CCCAAATCATAAATAACATGAGCATGGTGTAGAAACCTTGAGTAATGGGTGTGGCTGGGGTTTAGAATTTTATTAGGAACAAACCGTCCCAGCTGTCCTCTGTGACTTAGTAACTCACCCCACACCCTTTTAAGCTGATAATTCTTTTTAAGGCACTTTGTTGTGGCTCACCGATGCATGCCTGAAAGGAAAAAAGTAGACATTCCTTTTCTCCTTAAACTCTTCCCAGAACACTTGGACCCGTGTGACCAAGATGCTCTGATTGCTCACGTGGGTGGATCCCAGCCTTTCTTGTCCTTTAGGCATCGTGAGAGACCCGGTGGGTTCGGGGGGAGTGTTATGTGATTCCCCCCCTTGTAGGAGAAAGCAGAACCCACCAAGAGACCATCCCCGTGTGGTGCCATGGTTAGCTATGCTTGTCAACTTAACACAGCTAGAAAGGGGGACCCACGGTTGAAGAGTTGCCTCCATTGGACTGGCCTGTGGACATTTCTGTAGAGCATTTCCTTGGTTGCTAATCATGGGAGGGTCCAGTCCACTGTGGGAAGTATCATCTTTGGCAGGTGGGCCTTGGCTGTATAAGAAAAATAACTGAACCGACCAGAGGATGCAAGCCAGTAAACGGCCTTACTCTATGGTCTCTGCGTCAGTTCCTGTCTCCAGGTTCCTGCCTTGGATCTCTGAGTTGGCTTCCCATGAAGATGGACCTTAACTTATAAGCCAAATAAACCCTTTCCTCCCCAAGTTGTATTTGTCAATGTTTGAATCCCAGCACCACAGAAGCAAACCAGGACTTGAGTGCAGGTACCTCTACCAGCCTGTAGTAGCATCAGCTCCTACTTCCTCATTATTTCTCCCTCTAGAAGAGACAGAGAAATAGAGAAAGGGCTCAGAATACTAGGGTCTACTCAGAACATGCCCAGTATAGGTCACACACAAGCAGGGTGACATTGTTCTTAAGAATAACTGCTGGTTGGGGCATAGGCTCAGCACTGCTGGGTCCAGTGTTTAACAGGCAAAGCTGAACACCAGCCACAGTCTGTATTTGTGGACAGAGGACAATGTCAGGCTTTTACAAGCCACCATTTGCCCTGGAAGCTACCATTTGTCCCCAATAGACATCTGCTTAACTCCTATTGGTCAGACAAGTCACATGGTGTCATTGACTGCACTAGAGGCTGGACCTGTATTTATGTCCCTAGCCATTATGAGGGAAGCAGATTGGGAGAAGGAATTTGGGGTGAAGGAATGGGTTTTTGGCCAAGTACTCAGAACCGTCTTCCAACATGTAGGCATTATACTTGCTCTGTATTAAAGAGAATAAATCCATCAAGGAGCCAGATGAGTCCTGAGTTTATGACCCTGGCTGACCAGCCACAGCTGGCTCATGTCCTCTCTCCTCCTTGCGCATTAGGACATTGCTGCAGCAGATTCAAGCTTGGGGTTTCCCAACAGCCAAGCTTGTCTCCTCCTTTGAAACATTCTGCTTGCAAAGGTCCGTTCCTTAGGTCTGAGTTTCACTGTTTTAGAACATTTAATGGAGACCCGAAGAAGTTGTTCCCAGAGCCTCTGAGGGGCAGAGCTGACCTGCAGGGAGGCGATGCAATTCCAGAAGGCAGGCAGGAACAAACCTTGAAACCCCAAGAATGAATAACTTTAATTGCTATGCAGATGTATGTGGGGTGAATGGTTAGTTTCAGAAGGTCACAAGTTGTTGATCTGTTTTCTAACAGATCAGCTATTAAATAGTGTGGGTTTGGCAGGCCATGTGTATTTTTTTTTTTGGTTGCAACTACTATAAAAAACTATGAACAGCATAGTCCTGAGTTTATGACCTTGGCTGACCATCTCCATAGCAACCAGGTGTTGAGAAGAGAGAAGATAGATGAGGAGGGGAAGGAAGCCTTCACCTCGGCATCTCTATTTCTTTGCAACCCTCTCCCTGCTGTCTGCATTGGGGAACTCCTGATTTGTTTTAAATCTTAGGTTAGAAATACCCGGACAATCCTCCCTTCTGGTACTTCCATAGAACCCTATGTTTCCCATCATCCCTTGCCACACTGCCTCTCCTCACCTGGGTGCCTCGCTGGCCCCTGTCTAGTAGCGAGTGCCAACATGTAAGATACCATGCTTATGTTACCTACCACCAGCCCTAGGCACACGCTCTGCCTGGTCCTCAGTCTTGCACATGTGCAAGGGGTAGATGGGGCTACTCTCTGGGTGCAACAGAGGGCACTGGGCACCAGGAGTGCTGATTGTTCATAAGTGGCCTTTGAACAGCCTTAAAAGAGTGGTCATTATATTAGCTACAAAGACTATAAGCAATATGGACTCTTGCCTAGCTGAGGACCTAATAACATTTCTTTTTATTTCTTATGCAGTATTGCCTCCTGGGCACTATGCCAAGGACCTTCTCTCTCTCTCTCTCTCTCTCTCTCTCTCTCTCTCTCTCTCTCTCT
>JADRCH010000090.1:8414968-8431198 GCA_019843965.1 Rhynchomys soricoides
TCTCTCTCTCTCTCTCTCTCTCTCTCTCTCTCTCTCTCTCTCTCTCTCACACACACACACACACACACACACACACACACACACATGTGCACGCACATGCGCACACACACACTGTCTCTCATGCATTTCCTGTCATTGGATGGTTATATTTATACTTTTTCTCATGAGTACTGCATGACTTTCTCAGAGATGTGATAATGGCCTCAGGGTGTGTCTCGGTGGCAGAAAGCTTGTGTACATACACCAGGCCTTGTCTTCTGTCCACAAAAACAAAAAAGGAAATGTCATTCTATAGTAAGATTTGGTCATTTGCCCCATTCAAAGTGTGTAGTATACAAACTCTATAGGTGTGTATGGGTGTATATGTATATATGTCTGTGAATGTGTGTATGTATATACGAATGTTTTGTCTATGTGTGTGTGTTTGTCTCTGTGTGTGTGCATGTATATATGTGTATGTATGTGTGTCTCTCTTTGTATATGTATGCATGTGTGCATGTATGTATGTATGTGTGTGTATAATGTACATAGGGCTTGTTGGTCCTTATAGATTATTTTCACCATTTAGTCAATTCAATAATTGAAGGACATCTGTGCTGCCTCTGATTCTTACCTTCCTTAAGCACTGAGTGATGGCATCTATTCACAGAGACCTGTTGAATATGGGATTATTCTAGAGATTGCGTAAAAGAAGGCCCATGTAAGATGTTGACCAGGACCAAACAGCTGTCTTACCAGATGCCAGCCCATGCTACCATAAGCTTTGGACACTATCACCCTCAGTGACAGTCTGCCAATCTTCAGGACAACATAAGATTTCAGTGTTGCTTTTTCTTTAAATTTCCTCTAAGAACTTAAGAAGTGATTTCTTCCAAGCATGTCTGAGACACGAGATTTAAGGTTCCTCCCAAACCACCGATTTCCGTGATTCACAGATGTGAATGGTTGTACTCTCATGACTCCTAAATCCCTAAGTGTCAGAATATTTATAAAGAGTTCACCTTTCTTACCACACCTGACATTCATGAGAAGTTGCCAGTAAGGCCAGAGAGTTGGGTGACATCCTCAATCACACCTCTGCGCATGCCCACTCTCCTATGTGTTGAGTCTGGTTTTTCTAACATTGGATGGGAAGACTTGCTTTATGTCACCACCAGCCTTGGTTCATGACTCCCTGTGTAGACAGCACCACACTGTGCACACTGTTTGCAAGGTGTACACACTCACACTCTGTGTGTGTGTGTGTGTGTGTGTGTGTGTGTGTGTGAGAGAGAGAGAGAGAGAGAGAGAGAGAGAGAGAGAGAGAGAGAGAGAGGTCTGCCTTGGTAAAGACAGCTTTCAATATTTATTTTTGTAAGCATCATTTCTATTTATAAGTTATTGGATCATATTCTACAAATATTTATGCTGTACTTTAGATAAGATCGACATTCAAGGTTTCTGCGTATGAAAATGTAGCTTATGCCGCAGATTAGGCATCGACACATTTGATTATGGCTAACTATAATCTCTGTGGAAGTGGCATTTAGAAGCAGGGCCAGCATGGGCTGGTGAGCTTATGAGGGTGCTGTCCTAATGAAGAGGGCTCTTGCCCTTATAAAAGACCTTGGAGATCTCCCTTCCCTACCAACCATGTGACCATGTAAAGGCACAATATAAAGATGACCCTTACGAGCCACAAACTGGACCCTACCAGACATGGAAGCTTCTGATGCCTTGCTCCTGGACACACAGACTTCAAAGGTCTAAGAAATTAAGTTCCTTGAATATTTTTAGGTGTATTTTAGTTTTAATTGTGTGTGTGCAGGTGCATCTGTGGGTATGTGCATGTGCCTACAGGTGCTAACAGAAGCCAGAAGAGGGAATCAGATCCCCCTGAGCTGGACATTACAGATACTTGTGAACCATCTAAGGTGGGTGCTGGGAAAAGGAACTCAGGTCTCCTGCAAGAGGACTATGGGTCCCTGAGTGCTGAACAGTCTCCTGAGGCCTTTCTGTTTTGTTGGTTTGCTTGCTTGCTTGCTTGCTTGAACCCAGTCTGTCATATGCTATTGGAGCATTCCAAATAGATCAAGACAAACATACATACAGAAACGTGAGAGGTGGTACATGGCTAGCCTGCATCTTTCTGCTGCCTGCCCACTCTGCTCTCAATATTCCACTAGGGTGCCCAGCATTCCAACGTTTAACAGCACAGGTTACTTTGTCTCTTTTGTGCCCTATGTAAATGGAGCCATTCACAGTGCCCTCTTTTGTGTCTGCCTGACACTCTATCTCTTGAAATCCTATAGCAGATCGATAGCCAGCACTGAACAAACAGGCCATGCCTGATACTTTTCTAAGGACTCTATGCTCCTTACATCGAACCCCGTACCTTAACTATGGATCACGTGCAGCTGTTTTAATTTTTCCCTCTGAAGTAACACCACAGCTTGTATTGGGATGCCATCCATACAGCAGAGCCTGCATTTGGTTTTAAACAATGGACTGCCCTTGTCAATTCATTGGCCAGCCATACGCAGCTCCTTTTCCCTCATCCATTTTGTTTATTTCCCTTTTAAATAAATAATTTCTGAATACTAGGAGCCCCCCTCAAGCTGCAATTGCAAAGGGGCTCTCTATCCCATCTTTTTGTTTGGCGTTGGTAACAAGTTTTTAATAAACACGTTAAGACTTCTTGAGGACCGTGAGCAGATCGTCTCCAAATCACCACCATAGACTGAGCACTTCAGACCAATGCTATGCTATAGTTATAGTGTCTTCATGAATCAAGATCTGAGTCTGTCCAGGGTGAGAAGGGCAGTGGGGATTTTAACACCCAGTTCATTCATTTCCTTTCCCGGAAATGATGAGCTATGCAGGGGGATATAAATCACCCCCGCTCCCAATTACATTACAGTTTTGAGGTTTAAGCTCGACTCTGCTCAGGACGCTAATATTAGAGTCCTGGCTGCAGCCCTTCCCCTTGAGGGCAGCTTTTGATGGCATTCACAGAACGGAGAAATTCTGGTTCTATTACTGCAGAGTCTGCACCCTCTCCTTAAATTTGTTCCGAGCACAATGCACCCCATCTTCTTGTACTAATTACTCTTGAGGGAACCACTGACGAGGGATTGGGTAATTACACATGTGACCCTTGTAAGATCCTGCTTTCTTCCTCCCATGTATTTGCCACCTCTCCTTTTGTCTCAAGCTGTGTCCAACGTCATTTAACTTATCACATGCCCCCCATTCTCTCCTGGGAAATCAAATCCATTAACAAGCAAACCAATCCGAAATATAAACAGTGAAGCCACTGGGAGGTCCGAGCTCTGTTCTCCATCACTAAACACATATGTCCTTTCTGCCCTGCAAAGATTTGAACTCAGGCCACAGTAAGAAATGGCCCTGGGTCTTAACACTTGGTTGGTAGGTTTGTAAACAATAGAGAAGCAAAGGCTGGACCTTGGGACTATTTTTCTGTGCTAAGAATGAAGGTAATCTTACAAGTTCCACGGGGCAGGAAGTACTTCTAGCTGCTCCATGCCCAGGACAGAGCCTGCCTGTGGATGTGGAGGTTTCAACTGAATCAAAAGGGGGTCATAGTGCAGCCCCAGATTCCTGAACCAGGTATGATTCATGCAAAAGGGAACGAGAGAACAGTCTGAGATGACTGCAGATACTCCAAACATGGGCAGACATAGGTTTCCTAGCTGGGGTCACTTTCTAGAAAGATATTCTACCTGTATGACCAGGAACACATCTGAGTCTGTAAATGTAGACCAATCTTTTTTTTTTAAAAAAAAAAAATGTTTTTACTGTTTCAGTGCAATTAGGTCCTGTGAAATATCTGACATATATTTATTATGCTAAGATGATTCTTCATTTGAAATTCAAATTCCACTGAGAATCGTGTGTCATTTTTGAAACCAGTTCATTCCCACTAAGCTCATTTTTATAACATGTGGTTTTCTGGGTGATCATTCCTAAAGAGATAAAAGGGTTGTTTTTCTGGGGAACATGAACCTTGACTCTTTCTAGATCATCTATGAGAGACAAATTTTCATATTTGTCCACCAGCTTCTCCTTCAAAATAAAGGGCGATGCACTACTGAAGGACTCAACAGTACCGTCCCTAGCTAGTACTTACAGGCAAAGACTGTCATATAAATGGCCAAGGTCATTTCCAGACTGTTGAGTAATTTTTATATAGAAAGTGTCTTTTTCCTCAGACAATATAACTTGAGAGAAGTTTCTAGTGCTGAGCTGGGTATTTTTCCCTTGGCAAAGACCTCCCTGTTGTCTAACGAGTGTCAATAAAGATCTGGGTGGGACATGTTTCCAGCATTCTGATTGCTACTTTTCATACCTGGCTCAGGAATCAAGAGCAGTTTGATAAGCTGGCATGAGTTACTGAATTTTTAGTATTAACACAAAGGACATTAGATTCTGCATTTGGGTCTAAACAATAAACTACCCCTGTCGATTCATTGGCCAGTGAGAAGAAACCCATGTATGCATTAAAGCAAGAGTTGGTTCTTTAGTGTGAGATCAGTGTATTAGTCTCTTATTGATAGACGTAGATAGTTCTTTTGTTAAACTAAGAACTTTAAAACAGCCTTGCCAAATAATTTCTGTTTAGAGTTGTATAATAAAATAGTTCTGAACTCTTTTCTGTCAATCTCTTGGCGGCAAATGATTGGAGCTCAAAACCGGTATGCTATTGGATTTGTGAGATATGGGTCCACCCAGCTTACGTTTGTTTTTGCATTGAATGATCAAAGAAGAAAGCTAGAAGAGCCAAGTGGGAAACCAACTGAGAAAACGCAATTCACAAGCGCCTTGGTTTTCAGACTTGAACACATGAGTCACCTTCATGGCTAACGGCAGGAAGAGATTGTGCTCAGAACTTCTGTCTGTATTAGTTTGCTTCTCGGTTGTAGTGATAGAAAACTCTGGCCAAAATCGACTTGGAGAACAGGTTTATTGAGTTTGAGTTCGAGTCTGTCATGGAGGGGAGCCAAGCAGGAACCTGGAGTCAGGACTGAAGCAGAGACCATGGAGGAGGATGCCTACTAGCTCAGTTTCCTTGCCTTTTCAAGCTTGCTTTCTTATAAAGCAGAGGTCTACCTGCTGAAGGATGGCACCATCCACAATGGGTTAAGCCGCTTACATGAATTAACAATTAAGAAAATGTCTACACACATGCCCACAGGCCAATCTTACGGAGACAGTTCAATTGAGATTCTCTCTTCCCTGGTGACTGTAGATCAGCAGTTCTCAACCTATGGTTGTAGCTTCTTTGTGGGGGTGGGGGGTGGGAGGGGGCGTCCCATGACCTCAAAGGGGTTGCATATCAGGTATCCTGCATTTTATAATCACAGTTATGAAGTAGAAACAAAAAAAAAATTTATGGTTGGGGGGTCACCACAACATGAGGAACTGTATTAAAGGGTCACGGCATTAGGAAGGTTGAAAACTGCTGCTCTAGATTGTGTCAAATTTGCAAACTATTACTAGCACTGCCTCTCATTCAGAAAGTCAACAGGTACCCGCAGGGGGATTGCTCCATTTGGACACCAAGTTCATCTGCAAGTTCTTTCAATAAACTATAAATGTTGATGGCCAAGGTGTACCCCGGACCAACCCCATGAGACGAGGGTTGGTCCTGTCAACCCTATTCATGTGCAGTGCTCACACCAGTAGACTTATGGGTAGATAAGATGGACCAGGGTAACTTGGTCCAACCATTTTCCCCATTGGCTACTAAGTTCTGTGTCTCTTCTTTGGCTCTTCTGCGAGCTCTCTTTTAAAGTCCTTGGTGATATGAAGAGCGCTACTGAGATACTCCTTTCCTCAGGCCTCTCAGGTGTGTGCTACAACCTCAACACAGTACCACCGTAGCTCAGACGGGCCCCAGGCAGGCAGTCCCACTCTCATCTCCACGCAGCACTGAAAAATGAGGTCCTGCAGAGGACTCCATTCTGCTCAAAGAACTGACAAGAATAACCAGCACTCAGCAGAAACTATAAACATCTATTCCCCACTAGATGAGTGGCCACACTCAGAGCCATATTGTTTTCTGTGGGTCTTTTGTTTTGTTTTTAATTTTTGTCCCAACCGTGACTCATGTCTTGTGCTTGTTACAAAGCTATCAAGACCCGTTTCTCTAAACACTTACAAAAGTTTTAAAGCTGTTTCCTTTCTTGGCTGTTTTATTTTCGTTGGCCAGGTGGGAAGGACTTTTAAGTGGAGTCACTTTCTTTTTGAATCACACATTCCAGAAGAACAAATCTATTACCGGTACGAAGCTATTATACTGTTTACTCAGAGAGCTGTTCTGAACCCTGCTGTAGGAGCTAGTACCCAGTAAATGTGGATAAGGTTCTGTCCAAGTGTGTGGTGCTGAACCAGTGACCACAGAGATTGCCTGCTGAGCCTTCTTATGTTATCCCTGGACCCAGGAACCAAAGACATATGACCCATCCATAGTTATGTTTACATACTTACTTGGAAAGTAATTTGTAGCAATGATGATGTCTGTGTGGTTTGTAGATTATGCCCTTATTCATTATTAAACACATCTAGTGCACGCTAGTGTGTGTGTGTGTGTGTGTGTGTGTGTGTATGTGTGTGTGAGAGAGAGAGAGACAGACAGACAGACAGACTTGATTAGGCATGACCTTGCTATGTACAGCTGACCTGGAATTCACTAGGTAGACCAGGCTTGTATCAAACTTACAAGAATATCTACTCTTACCTCTGCTGCCTGGGTGCTTGGATGACAGATTCTAGAATCAATGCTTTTTCTGCCCCGTGCTTAAAATTCTTTCCCTAGGAGAAGTCCTCAACCAGTAGTACAGTTGGAATAAATGCCTTCAGGCTGCAGGGCCTCAGTGCCTCTCAACTCCATCTTCCTAAGGTGGGGTAGCCTGACTTAGGTCTTCTGTGTTGTTCCTTTAGCTCTTCGACTTTATTGGACTTAGCTGCCCACCATAACTTTGCTATTCTTAACGTTACACCAGCCCTTCTTTCTTTGCCTCTGACACTTTTGTCTTTTCTTTTTTGGTGCTAGGGAATCAAGGCCTTTCCCGTTCACTTTACCATTGAGCTACATATGCATCTTTAAATAGCTTATGAAAATCCCAATTATGAAAAAAAATCAAGAGCTTTTTTAAAAAGACAAAATATAATGTATAAGAACAATAATTACATGTTAGTATTGAAATATGGCACCAGATTTACTTTGTATTTTCCTGTCGCCATGGAACGCTGGACTGCCTGGGCTTTCATCCTTCTGGTGACCAGAAGTGAACTGAGGTGATGGAGAATCAGCTTGCTGACTGGGGATGAGGGAATGACCCCTCCTCAACGCAACCCCCATTTGGCATTTGTTTCTGGCAGAAATGCCTGTATGGAAAGGGCACTGAGCCACATGAGCAGTAGCTCTTGCAGCAGCTATTTTTCCAGAGATATTAAAACACCCGAGTTCCTCTGTAAATCCTACCTCGGAGAAGACATGAAAGGGGATGTGGAGGTAGTGAACGCAGTCCTACCAAGGGTTTAGCTTCCTGGGGGTCTGCTTAATGCAGGAATGGAGCTCAGAGAGCTGAGGGGATTAACTGATCAATGGTTCTTTTAGATTAGCCCTCTCAGATATCAGGGGTCTCGGCAAGCCTGAGATGAGATAATAAGGTATTTTCAATATTGAGCTTTGCAGAGTCTGAAAGGACTGTAGTGTGAGAGAGAACTCAACTCCAACCTTACACAGCCTGGACTTGGCATTGGCCTGAGTGAGTCTGCTATTGTCGTTGTTCAAAACCTGATATCCTGGTGTCTCAGGGAGTCCTGAAGTGACCTGAGATGATGGCTGCATTCAACAAAACTTCAAGGGGACACCAGGCTGAGTACGGGCAGCTTATTTAAGAGGCATAGAGAAACAACAGCCATGGAGAAAATATGTGTCCGTGTAGGAATGAGGAGCATTAAGCCACGGTGAGGCAACTTAGCGTGAGCAACTTCAGCATACAGAGTGTCGATTCTCAGCAATACCTTCCTCTCCCGTGCTCACTCACTATGACATTGGGGGGGGGCACTCAAGAATGAACACAAGTCATTATGACCATTAGTCTACCTCACCCTCAGAAAGTTCTAGAATTTTTCTAGATACCGCTAGTACTGCAAGACTTAGAATTAGATTTTGGGCCAGTACTCTCTTGGTCTATGAGGTGGAAACCTAAGATGGAGCATGCTCTGGATGAGTAGCCTCCTGTGGGTTTGGGGAAAGCCCTCAGGCACAAAGCTTCACTTTTGCAGTGGAGGAATTGTCCAGGTCACAATAAGATGAAATCAGCTAGAGTCTGAGAAATGAGCTTGACCAAGACCCTGAGTGGGGGTTAATATAGTCAATTTGATAGGCTCCAGAAACACTGAGAAGACAAGCCTCTGGGAAAGCCTATGAGCAGTCCTCATAATTAGGTAAACTGAGGACTGAGGTGGAAAGAGCCATTCTAAATGTGGGTGGCAGCACTCTTAAGTGTTGGGGACTCAGACTAAAAAAAAAAAAAAAAAAATTGTACAGCTGGCTAAGCCGGACTGTGGGTGAGAAGTAAGCGGTCGCCTCATGCTCCTGCTGCAATGCCTGCCTTTGCATAAAGGACAGTTATCTCCGAACTGTGAGCTAAGATAAACCTGTCCCTTCCTAAAGTTGCTTTTGTCAGGGAGTTGGTCCCAGAAACCAGAAAGCCATGATTAATAGCCCACCCCAACACTTTCTCTTCTGCTGGAAGATGCAGTCAGAAACTAGGAGTCAGAGTACTGAGTAAGCTCTGACCCCGCTGTTGGACTTCAGAAGATGTTCAGTCATAGCGGTTTGCCTGCACCCATTCTCTTACCGTAAGTGTAAAATCAGTATGGAGCATTTGGGGACCCGCCACTCTTGCTAATTCTTCTTGGTTTTGATTTTGGTTTTCTGTTTGTTTTTACAAAAGTGAAAGTTCACCTCAAGATTGTACCTGCCTGTGATTAGCATCATCTAGTGAAGAAAGCCTAGTGTTCCGTTTCTTCTGAAGTTTCTCTCTCTCTCTCTCTCTCTCTCTCTCTCTCTCTCTCTCTCTGTGTGTGTGTGTGAGAGAGAGAGAGAGAGAGAGAGAGCGAGAGAGAGCATTCTACTTCTACAAAAGTTATGGGTCCTATTCAAATGAGTATACTTCACTAAAAAAAAAAAAGTCAGTGCACTCACCCATGGGTCTCTTAACTTGCTAAATATTGTACCCCACTCTCCCCATGCCATTGTTGTGGGTGCTAGGAATAGCATGTGGGATTCCTTGGGTTTTGCTGGGTTAAAAGTCAGTTACCAAGCCTGAAATTTAGAGATTAAGATATTGGAATAAATCCATAGGCTGTCACATGTGTCACTTTGCTGACCCACGGAAATGTCTCCATCAACGAAGTGCTTTGTAAGCATGAGGAACTGAGTTTAATCGCCAAAGCCTGTGGGAACAAAGCTGGTGTAATAGTGTACGCCCGAAGGTACACAAAAAGTACAAAGAAAGGCAGACAGGTGGGTCCCTGGAGATTGCTAGGAAGCTAGCCTGGCGTATCTGAGTAACAGGCCATTGAGGGTCCCTGTCTCAAAGAACACTATTGCTGATGCCAAGAAGTGCTTGCTGACAAGAGCCTGGTATAGCTGTCCTCTGAGAGGCTCTGCTAGCACCTGGCTAATACAGATGCAGAAACTCACAGACAACCATTGGGCCGAGCCTGGGAAACCCAATGGAAGAATTAGGGGAAGGACTGAAGGAGCTCAAGGGGATGTAACCCCATAGGAAGATCAACAATATCAACTAACCAGACACCCCCCCCCCGAGATGCCAGGGACAAAACCACCAACCAAAGAGTATACATGGATGGGTCCGTGGCTCCAGCTATATATGTAGCCAAGGATTGCCTTATCTGACATCAATAGGAGCAGAGGCCCTTGGTCCTGTGGAGGCTTGATGTCCCAGCACAGGGGGATGCTAGAATGGTGAGGTGGGAGTAGGTGGGTAGGTGAGGAGCACCCTCCTAGAGGTAAAGGGGAGGGGGATGGGATGGGGGGTTTGCAGAGGGGAGAGTGGGAAGGGCAACAACATTTTAAATGTAAATAAATAAAATAACTAACAAAAACAATATAATGGAAAAAATAATAAAATATATCTATAAAGAAAAAAAAAGACAAGGTTGAATGTATGCTAAGGAATGGCATCTCAGATTGCCCTCTGGCCTCCACAGGCATCTTCACATGTATGTTACACGTATACACACACGCAAGCACACACACACACACACACACACACACACACACACACCAGATAGTATGGCCTTGAGCAGATTTCCCTCTCCTATAATTTTGGGGTTTACACCTGTGGAATGGAGGCAGTGTAACAGGCAGTCACCACATGGAGTCATTTGGAGACTGGAATGAGACAATGAACATCGCCACACTTGCACAGAACCGAATCTTAGCCGTTGTGATTATGGTCATTATAATTGCCGCCATTATTTTTCTCAAGGGCTGGCTTGGTGTCTGGGCCTACAGTCTCCTCTTTAATACTGAGTTTGCTTCAGGTGTAGTTGGCAAACAAAGAAAGCTGGGTGCATCTTACCTCAGGCTCCCAGTGCATCTCTAAAGATGTTTGGAGAAAACTAATCAGCATGTCCATTTGTTTTCTCATTTTCTTTGGCTGGCGTTTACCATGGCCACTTGATTAGCAATCAGCGCCGAGTTGGCAGGCACACTCGGCCCTGTTCTTCCTAATCAGAGATGTAGGAAGCAAACGCTTGTGTGGAGAGAGAACCCTTTTCTGAGCGCCTGTCCCATGACTCTTAATTGTTGCATTTCTCAAACCCAACCCAGCTGCAAGCTTTATCAGGGAAACATTTATTCAGATAACAAGCCTCCAGGATGAAAGAAGGGTAATTATTTTTGCAAATGCCTTGGAATTGCTGTATAGTATAGTGCAGCTCATTCCCTAGTCTGGGAAGGTACACATTTGGGCTGAAACATTGCTTTGTAAATGGACAATTCGACAAGCATATGACTGGAAAGTTCTGGCAACTGGTTCCAGAAAATGATTTAGTGAAAACAAAGCATCAAAATAAGATGTGGGATTATGATCAGAGTGCTCTGAAATCTTGCCATGGTACACAGAGTACCTGAATATCATTTGCTCAGTCACTCATTTAGCCATCCATCCATCCGTCCATCCATCCATCCACTCATCCATCCATCCATCCACTTTTTCATTCATTCATCCATTCCTTTGTTTCCTAGCTGATGTCTTTGAGCTCCTGTTATATGCTTTGTTGTTAAGCAACCTTAATGTTTTAAGTAGGAGAGAGCCAACGACAACCAACCTCTGGCTATCAGCTGCAGTTTCCCATCCTATCTAAGAGTTCAGAATAGCTTTGGTCTGAAGAACTCCATACCATGCCTGGAAGTGTGCAGTGATGTGCATTAATGTTCCTGAGTGATGGGAACCAATGATCACTCTAGCCCCAGGGTCATGGCTTCTGCCTACATAGTCACCTCCCTTTGTTCTCTTTCTGTTCCACAACCTGCATGTAGAAAATGGTTATTCCTCTCATTTCTATGCCGAATTGTATGGCTGGTGTGTTTTGTGGCAATTCTAGAAAGCACCAGCTGCTGATAGAATGTCGAAGGCGACTGCTCCTGGCTGCCTGTGCCCAGCTTCCTGGTACCACCTTGCAGTTTCCCATTCCTCTTCTCATCTCCTACCCTTTATGTTCTACCCAGTGTGCCCAGTCTGCTGTATTCCATGGCTCTATGCACCATCCTGAGAGCCAGTGTTGAGTACTGATGCCCACAACCAAGAAGCTCTCCCAATAGGACAGTTTGCTTCCTTCTTCAATGACACTCTTGTAGTGACAATCTGAGGATGTTTTGACCTATTCTGAATGTAAGTCTTTGTCAGACGTGGGAATTTTAAGTCTCTCCTTTTCTGTCACTTGCCTCTTATTTTCCTGTTTGGTAAAAAAAAAAAAAAAAAAAAGGCACAAAAAAATCACTCTATATTTTAATGAAGGCCAAGCACTCACTCTTCCATGGGCCCTTCCCATGTTCCTCATAAGCAGTATTTGCATACTCCAAGGTCACAAACGTTTTATGCTGGCTTTTCTAAAAGCTTGATTTCTTGAGCTTTCATGGTTAATTTCATCCCAAATTCATTTTGTGTAGAAATCAAGATTCATTCTTCCAGTTGCTCCAGAGCCACTGATGGGGAGGCCGCCTCCCTCCCCACACCCTGGATTCCGGTGACCACTTTAACCATGTGGCTGCATCATGTTTTCTCTTTTTTGCACCACTTTGTCATTACAGTATTGGATCAGGAGAAATTGAATCCATGGCCTCATGCACTATCCCTGAGATGAGGATGCCCAGGCTGACCTTAAATTTGTGATCCTCCTGCCTCAAGTAGCTGACGTTATAGGATCACTAGGTTCAGCTTATTTCTGTAAACCTTTCCCTTTCCCTGGCCTTCATTTTTCTGCTAATGCTAGGATGGAGGTTAAAAGGATTGTTTTCCCTTTTACGTGTGCATTGCTTTATTCTTAAAATTGTTTTATTAATTATGACAGTGCAGTGTGTGTGTGTGTGTGTGTATGTATGTATGTGCACGCGCGATATGTGTATGTGCGAGATGCCTGTATGGTGTGTGTGTGTGTGTATGTGTGTGTGTATGTATGTGTGTATGCGTGCGATGTGTGTATTTGCGAGATGCCTGTATGGTGTGTGTGTGTGTGTATGTGTGTGTATGGCATATGGTAGGCTGGAAGGCAGAGAAGACAACTCTATTGAATCCGTTCTCATCTTCCGCCATCATCTGAGCTCCAGGGATCTAACTCAATTAGTGAGGCTTACTCAGCAAGTGCACTGAGCTGTTGAGCCAGCTCTTAGGTCTTGCTGGGAAGTGCTTTTATATTTAACACAGACTATAATGTAAACCAGAGGGCTTAAGCTGAAGGAAAGAGGTCAGAAATGACCTTCCAACTAGAGTCAATTGAGTTAAACTTTTCACAATTTGCCCTGTAGGGCAAATTCACTTTCCTCGTGGGTCCTGATTTGAGTTCATGTAAGTCATGGGAGATAGGCACTGATCTGGACTAGACCAGCCAATTATATGGGAAGACTCCCAATAAAGGTGGAACAGGCATACTGAATGGATATGAAACCAAAGCTAGAAGGGGACTTGAGATTACCAAGGTCATGGAGGTGGCAAGTTGCAAAGATTGGATTCTAGACTTGAATTCAGGGTCTCAACAGACCCATCTTCTTCTAGGGAACATGCTTGTTCTAGGACCAGTAACTCAAGGTCACTGAGTGCTGCCTGGATTTAGGCTCAGTGCTGCTCACCTCCAGAATGTGTGTTCCACCTGTCTCCTCCATTGTCTCCCTGAGAAAGCCAAGTCTATTTGTATGCTCAAATAGAACATGCTAATTGATTCTCATTTTTTTAAAAAAAAAAAACCAAACATAACTCTGCTCTAACAATATCAATATGTGTCAACAATAGCTTATGATGTGTGACTAATTACACTAGAATCCTATATATTTAATTACAGTTTCGATTTGATAGTTTAGCATTGACAGTTATTGTCATTCCTCACATACAGATTTCCCATTCTTAGGTTTTCATTGTCTTTGTTGTGAGCTCTTTCCTTGACCACAGAGAAGGAGCATGGGTATGCTTCCTTCTTTTTACACTTCACTATTACTTATTGCCTTACTAACATGCAAAGATACGCTAGCATAAATCTGATCCATTCTTAAAGACTTGTTTTTAACTATGTGTGTGCACGTCTGTCTGTGTGGGAGTATATGCACATGAGTGCAGTTGCCTGTAAAGGCCACAAGAGGGCGTCAGATCCCCTTGAAATGGAGATAGAGGCAGTTGTAAGCCTAACACTGAGCCATTTCTCCTACCCCATCAACCCATTCTTACAATGTACATTTCCAGAATAGGCTTCTTGAAATTAATTTTGCAGAAATGTTTGAAGTGGTTGTGAAGGGTTAGTCTTACAGTGTCTGAACCCCAGTAATCAATACTGGCAGTTTATGGGTCAACATCAGAATGTGTGAGACAATAAAGGATCTTCTCTGGATGAAGTAGATGCTTCTGTCTGAGTCTCTCCCTGGTGGCTGCACTGTCATAGGGCAAATAGATTGTCTAAGGCAACATTGGGAATAACACTAGAAGCTTCTACCAAGTCTGTCAAACATTTGCTGAACACATATTATGTCTAAGACACTTTGGGGAACAAAGAAATCTAAGCCTGCTCTTGCCCTTGGGGAGGTATCAATCAAGTTATAATGTAGGTGTCTGCAGCCAGTGGCACAAGCTGGCTGTAGCTTCAGTATTTGGGTCCTTGGTGTAAACAAGGCAAAGCACACACATAATGAGCAAGGTGCCTTTGTGGAAAGATTTGGCTTCTCTCAGCAATCAAGTGATCCTGTGTTTTCTTGCATCTTCTCCAGCTGTCCACTTTAGCTGAGTCTGCAGTCTTAGGAGGAAAAGGGTGCCCACAGTATTGTCTTCTCCAGCCTTCAGCTCTTGTTTCCCCAGCTCTGAAGGCACTTAAATAGCCTTCATCAATTCAGACCCCTCGAGATTAAGTATTTAATTTCTCTTGATCTCCAGCCTTAGGAAATAACCGGATTCATTCTTAGCCATTATTTAATTCATTAGTACCATTAAAGATCAGGAGAATTGTCTTACTAGGGCTGAAAGTCCATGACATGCCTTACCTCTCTTTATTGGGCACAGCAGAGGGGCTATGAAGAGCTCTAATTTGGAATCTCACTTGTGGGATTTCCTTTTATGACATTGTCCAGTCCTGGGTTTCTGCTGGGTGACATGCAGGGATGAGGCTTAGGTTGATGGAAAGAGGACCACCACTCCACATGCTCACCAGGCTCCTATGTCCACACTGTGCTTTCAAAGACTCTATTATGGGGCCATTGAACAGAACAGTGACCAGGCTGTGTTTGAGGGGCAGCACATGGGGAACTGCTTTCCTCTAGACCTGGATGGGCATGGAGTGATTTCCCTGGGACTGCTGACAGTGTCTATAGATAACTTTTGTTATTGTACTGGGTCATGGAAGTAGGACAAAGGCCTTATGAACATCTAGTGGCAAGAGACCCAAGGGGCAGCTAACATCCTACAGTGCAGAACAAAAACGCACAACCTAACTGTCTGACCCCAAAGGACTCTACTGACCCAAATGAGCAACCCTGCTTACCTGCCTATCACTGCCTGACTCTAACCTATACAGGCTTTTTCATTGGGTTCATGGCTCTGTTTGGATGGATTACTAAGACAGGGCATCTCAGTGACCTTTCCCAGTGATTAAAGACTCAGCCGAAGAAACTGATTGATTGGTTTTGGCTTCTAATATCCCTACCTATGGCAGGGAAGGCATAGCATCTGAAGCTTGAGGTAGCTGGTCACATGGCACTAAACCAGGAAGTAAGAGAACAGACAATGTATGGGGTCAGGCTGTTAAATTTCAAGACTCCTCCCAAGTGAGCCATTTCCTCCAGCAATGCTCTACCTCCTGAAGATTTCCCGACCTTTCAAAACAGCAGCACCAGTTGGGACTGGGACCAGAAGTTCAGATGCGTGAGTCTCTAGGGGATGCTTCACATTCAAACCATGGTGCAGAGCGACTTTAGTTAGCCGATGGATGGTCCTATATAAGAAGCTATGGTAGAATAATTGTCCCCATAATGTCTCCGAGTCCTTCTCATGGTGACAGTCACTTAGCTTATGGCAAGCCCAGCTTGCCTGTCACCTCCTCTGTAAAGTTCTTGCTTTCAATATTCCTATAATTTCTCAGTCTTCTATTCTCTCTCTCTCTCTCTCTCTCTCTCTCTCTCTCTCTCTCTCTGTATGTTTGTGTGTGTGTGTATGTGTGTGTGTGTGTCTTCTCCCCCTCTCATTAGTCCTTTGAGAATTTCATATAATGTAATTTAATTCCCCCAGATATACCCTTCCTCTCTTCCATACCCACCCAGGACTCTCTTTGAGTCCTACTTGATTTGTAAACCCACTGAGTACAATCCCTACATCCTGAACACTCTTGGATGTGCCAGTGTTAGATGCAGCATGTCTTTGCTTTGACAGGAAAGAGATCTGATGATTAGTGGTGTGTGTGTGTGTGTGTGTGTGTGTGTGTGTGTGTGTGTGT
>JADRCH010000090.1:8436198-8526318 GCA_019843965.1 Rhynchomys soricoides
TGTTTCTCAGACGTTAAAGTCCAAAGATAGTTAGAAATATGAATTGTGACACATTTTACTAGTAGCTTACAATTTTTATTAAAAGCATTTTTCCTCATATAAAATGAGCCTTAAGTTTGATTCATTAACAGGACAAAATCTCAAAACCAATATATCTGATATATGAGTCAGTAACTTAAATATACACACTCAGATCTTCACCAAAAGCCAAAATGATTTATATGTACAGCCATTAAAGCAGAGTTACAGATGTTTTAAACAAAATCTACACTTATGTTGCATATATTCACATATTGCAAAATTGTTGCAACAGATTAGATTACACACTTGCATTGTTGCTAAGAACAGAAGGCAGTCTCTATACTTAGATGCTAAACTATAGCAATATGTTTTAGACTCTAAAGGGATTTCTCTTCCTTCGATTGTGATTTGTATCAAATGCTGATCAGCTGTCAGCAACATTAAGCAGTTTGTATTTTAATGTTAAGCCTATAGGATCCTGTTACCCCTCAAAAAGGACTTGGGGGCTCATGCTACTACAGATTTGGATTCCAGTTACAGCATCTGCTCTTTCTTTTCTCTGACTCTTCGCCTCCTCTCAGCTGTGACCTCTCTGCTTACCTACTCCTGCCTCCTATCCCCTAAATGGGGATGATGAGAATCACGTGGCAGAAAAAAAAAAAAAAAAAGGTAAAGGGGGATCTGTACATTTTCAGGATATTGAAAACAGCTTCAGCTGCAAAGCAAGTATCTGGGAATGGTCATGGGAGAACGGAACCATTATATATTGCATTAGAGAAAGGAGCTATTACATCATGCATTAGAGAAAGGAGCTATTACGTCATGTATTAAGGATCGAGCTATTATGTCATGCATTAGAGAATGGAACTATAATGTCATTGAATTAGATGTCATTCTTGTGTTTTCTGTAATGTTCCTTCCCACCCCCTGACCACCCTGTTCCAGGGTCTCAATTATTAAAACCAATACAAAACTAAGTATATTTTTATAAAGGTGGATTATAAAAAGACTCCTCTCCCAAGAAATAACCTACAAGATGAAAATCTTTCTCCAGATATAAAATTATAGAAGCCACAGCTCTATTCTTTGTCTGTGTTTTATTCAAATATTAAACCCATGAGTGTCTGGGTAGAGGCTTCGAATCTCAGTCCAGCAAGGCTATTTTGATGCTGCTATCCCAGATTTGGAGTTTGTCTTCTGTATTTTTAATGGAACCCCGTTGCTCAAGTGGAATTTTGTTATGAATGGGTGAGAGATGGTATTTAAAGTGGAAACCCCAACAGTACGGATGTCACACAGCAGTAATGAATTCGTGATGGGACTGGCTGGAAGTGTCTGACATTTTAAGTATCTCATTGCTCCGAATTCATTTGGCATTTATTGTAATAGAAATGACCATATTGGATTCATTTGGCATTCATGTGGACTTCACATGTATTTATGGAGATGTAACTTGGTAATTTAACATTTATTGTACTAAGCATTATTTAATAGACATTGAAAGACATTGTCGCACAGTGCTTAATAGAGTCAGTAACTCTGAAGTTCATCTTCTGTCAAAACAAAGAAATGAAAAACCACTTTGATACCCCGAGCCCCACAAGCAAAAATTATCTGCATAAGTCAAAATTATGTATTTACTCCGCCAAATCTTGCCTTCTAAAATTTTAAGCCAGAAGGTTGACTCTAGGACCAAGACAAGGAAGAGCAGATGTTCAATTTAGACCTCTTCATATTCCAAAATTGTCTACAAGTACATTAATCTCAGTCTAAAAATACCAAGGATGATTTTCTTGGCTCAGCTACAGTAAATTTCAGCACAGGGCAGGGCATGTGTTCACCATTTCTTCATCTCTTCTTCCTCCAATACAGCATTTAGCATGTCCCTGTCAACCTGCTCCTCTCAGATAATTCTGTTTTTTCCTTGCAGAAGAATTCTTCTTGGAACAAAACAAGTCATTATTTAAAACAATTGAGAGGCAAGGGAAACTTCCCAGAGAAGTGACAGAGAACCCTTCAGACCCCATGATGGTGATCTTCCATTATCTTTATTTCCATCTGGGAGAAGAACATCATTGCTTAAGGGCACAGCATCAGGCAAAACTTTGCTGACAGCCACTTTCAAAGACGTGGTGGAGAAGGTCTTGCCCTCCCTCCAGGTTTCTCTCTTGCCTTTTTAGCACCACTCAAGTGCAGAGCGTTTTACTGACCACAAGCAGAAGGGACCAGACATCGGGTCCTCCTGCCTTGAAATAAATTACTGCTCAGCTCTGATGGCTGAATACCCATTGTTTAGTCACTGAGGTACTGGAAACATTTAAAAATCTTTTGCTTTTTAAAATATGTGCATGTCGCATGCATGCACCCCATGAGTGGAGTGCCCATGGTGTCTCAGGTAGCTTGTTGTATTCCCTTGGGTTGTAGGTACAGGCGGGTGTGCACTGGGATATACGTGCTGGGAACTGAACTCACACCTTCTGGAAGAGCAGTAAGTGTGCTGTGTATAAGTGAAATAAACCCTTTTATTCTTTTACTCATGGTGTTTGTTCCTTCCTCCACCTCCCCATGCTGGGATTTCAAGCATGGGCCACCAGATCCAGCTCTTTTCTAGGGTTTATCAGTTCATGCTTATCCAGCAAGCTCTTTGCTGACTGAGCTGCCTTCCCCACTCTCGAGAGGTTTTCAAGAGGATTAATTTATATCCTAGGTCTATGGACATGGATCATGGCCAACCACATAGCTTCAGCAACAAAATGCATTTGGGGGCAGCTACAGTGGCTTGAAGTCCCACATCAGGTGCTGTCAGAGTCCTGGGAGGATCCACCCTGGAATGCTAGCTCAAGTGGCCCAGGTTTCTTTCAACTCATAGCCATGTGTCTTCCCCCAGTGCCTATCTATACACTGTCTCTGGATGTCAGTGGTTTTGGGTGATATTTCTTACTTTTTGTATAAAAACAAACAACAACAATGAAAACAAACACCAATCTTAATGAATTAGAACCTTCGCTAAAGAACTCACCCTAGCTTAATTCCATCCATAAAAATCCAGTTTCAATAAAGGCACATCCACAGGCACCTGTGCAAAATGGCAGTGGCCAGAGAAATCTGTTGGGGGATAGCATTCAGCCTACAAGAGGGGCTCTCTGGGCCATTTTTATGGGGGCTAATATTTTAATGCATGTTTTGAGTTTTATAATTGACTTTTTCCTGGGAGGGGCTGAGGCAAAATGCAGTTATTCATTCTCAAGGGCATTTGTTTTGATTTGTTTGACATTTGCGCCGGCATTAGAGAAGAGTGAATTTCATTGTAGCAAGCTGTGTCCTTTGTGCATCTGAAGGACTTGCTCTGGTGGACTCACTTGCTCTTGGATCTTAGCTCACAACCTTGGCCCCTGGGATGGCCACTGAAAGTCACTTTACTTTCCAAGTTGGAAACATACCATTGCTGTTCTGATAAGGAACCATGATACTTAGGCGAATGCTTGAAGATGACATTCAATGTCAGAAGTTAGGTGCCCTGTAGTGGAGTCAGTTGGGTTCTTCTTGGTATAAGCAGCAGGAATCCACTCTGACTAGCAGCAAGCAGGAACAGAAAAGACTGTTGCTGGGTGGATTCATTTCCTAAAGATGCTATAACAAAGTGTCGGGAGCTTGTAGGTTAACAACAACAGAAGGTTATCAATCCCTTCTGGAGTCTGGGAGAGATGTTCCTTCTCTGGGAAGTAGTATAAAACTAACTATGCTTCTCTTCCTGCTCCCGCTGATGTGCCCAGTGCCCCGCATCCTTGGCATATTGATGCATCACCCATCCATCCTTGAGTTTACCCCCACATTCCATCCCCACCCCATGTGCATGTCTCTCTCACCGTCCAATGTTCTCTTGGTTATAAACACACTTTATTATTGCAGAAATTTCCCTTGTTATCTTATTACCTCCATAAAGAGCCTGCCTCCAAATAAAGTCATAGGTTAGAATTCTAAAATGTCTTTTATAGGGGGCTTGGAGAATATACATCAACCCATAACAATGATCATATATTGAAATGAAAATGGGATGACCTGTGAAGGGAGGAAACTCAAGTTGTATATGGGCACTAGAATCAATGAGGCTTCTAGAATGTTCTCACTGATTTTTTTTCTCATAGTC
The DNA here is from genome assembly GCA_019843965.1 of Rhynchomys soricoides. Classification (NCBI taxonomy): domain Eukaryota; kingdom Metazoa; phylum Chordata; class Mammalia; order Rodentia; family Muridae; genus Rhynchomys; species Rhynchomys soricoides. The sequence continues at coordinate 8,440,367 of JADRCH010000090.1, forward strand.
ATTGCCTAGGGCTATCTTTTTGTGTACAGAATGACCACCTGTTAGTGTGTTAGTGCGAGACTGCATGTGTGTGCATGTGCAGGCACACACGTGTGTATGGACATTTCATCCTCTACAAAAGTAGATGTAACCATGGAGTGGGCCAAATGTTACTCCTTCTTCCTACCCTTCCCATACCTGTGTCAGTCTCTGAAGATGAAAGGTGTGTTTGTACTCTTCAAAGAAGCAGCTGTCCATTGATTGAAATGGCAGAATCAAGTGATGTCCTACCACCTGTTCCTGGCTGGGGGCATGAGAGAGGCAACAGGTATCATTCATGTTGTTAAAACCTGAAGTAGGAATGAAGGTGACATCGTCCAAGCATCACCAAGAAGGACTTAGATGCAGATTGTCAGATTAGAGCATGACACAGCTCAGTTCGAAGCAGCCGTGCACTACTGTCTTATAGAGTCTTTCCAAGGCTTGCCCCGACTGTCTCCATCATGAGACACCTGAGTGCAGCCCAGAAAAACCACAGCTCTACTTCATCCAGGGGAGCCACAGGGGACTGAAGAGAGGGGAGCCTTTGCTCCTCCAACTTAGACTTGCCTGGTGTCTGTAGCTGTCTCCCAGAGGGGAATGTGGTGACTCTGCTAGGACATAAGGACATAGATCTATCCACCTCACTTAGCTCTGAGGTCCCTGGAACCTGGGAGACTCTGTGTTTTTTGAGTATTGTTTCCTCCTTAGAGTCACAGAGGTACCACAAAGGGAGGAGGCCAGTAAACCACCACATCTGTTTGTCATTCTTGCTCAATGCAAATTTTACAAGACCCCTACCCCCACTGGTCGCACCAGTTCCACTCCCTGCATAGGGTCCTGCCCGACCCCAACCCTCATCCCTACCACCCCAGTTCTGCTCCCTGCACAGGGTCTCCCAGCCCCTGCTGCCCCAGTTCTGCCCCCAGGGTCCCCCCCCCCACCTCCCAGGGTCACAAAATCACCACAGGTCATTTTGCTGTTTGTATCTCTGGGATGTAGCACTAGAACAGACTTCAATGTGCAATCACAGCACACTTTCCTCAAAAGGAATTTTGACAGTGATAAATGCGTGGACAGACAGCCTAACCCCAGGCCCACCAAGTTGCTCAGAATTACTTTGCGGATACAATATCTTAAACAGGGAAGCCCGGATGTTGCCCGTGTGGTACACAGACCTGGCTTCAAAAGCCATTGCCACCAAGTTTGTACCAGTTACACGTGGGCAGATTCTTTTGTGTGTGTGCCTGCTAGCCTCTGTTTCCTTGGTTAGGGAAGATGGTTTGAAATGACTGCCCTTCATAAAGCCAGTGTGTTCTATGAGGCAAGGACTAGACAGCTATGAACACAGTTCCTGGCCATCATAAAGCTCCTGGTGAACTGCTGGCTAGGGTTCCTGCAGGTACATCTTCCTGTTACCTGAAGTGATGGCTCTCATATGAAACTGAATCCAAAAAATATGAGAAGCAATGGTTGCCATTGCCAGCAAAGATGGAATGAATAGGCTTTTTCCCCCTGCAGACCTTAGAATATGCTATTAGTAGTTAGTGTCTATTAATTATTTATGATGTATTTGGCAGTGTGCTGAGAGTTTTCTGTAGACTCTGCTAGTGAATCTCATGCTAACTCTGAACTTTATGTGAGTCATTTATCTTGTACAGTAAGAATCCTGGCTGGCTGGCTGTGCAGCCTAAGCCTCTCCAGATCTAATTCCATCTAATTCCTATGTCTTTCCTGCACTGCAGGATGCTGACCCAAAATTCCGCATCAAACTGGGTCTTCTGGCCTTCTGTTTCAGGTTAGGATCACTATGGATGTCAGTCAGGGTCCTGGCTGGAGATACGGAGTCACCACTAAACCAGCCTCTAAAGCACAGTACAACCCACTTGACCAAGGAAAACTACAAAGAGTGGGTCAGCATCCTGGATCTGGAAGTAGTACACTATCACTCTTGCCTTAGAGCTTACTAGATAGAGAATAGATATGGTACCCAGAGCCAGATGTGCAGCTGCCTATGAATGCTGGGTTGAGATGCAGCCAGCCTCGTGCCCTCAGAAGAAACCAAGAGAAAGGATACCCTATCTCCTTCATTTCTGATATCTAGCAGATGCTCCTCACTTACCAACCCAGCTAGAAGCCAGAAGACAAGGCTGCCAGGTGTTCTGCCCAAGGACAGAGCAGGGCAGAAAAAGGAAATAGAATTATGAGAGCCCAGCCATATCACCAGCACATCCTCTTGAACATTGTGCCAGCAAGTGACATTTGCCAGAAGTGACAGAGAGCTGGACCACCCTCTATACTGCTGTCCTTAGCTGTTTTCTATCCATCCACCCAACTATCCATCCATCCACCCATCCATCCACCCATCCATCCACCCATCCACCCTCCCATCCACCCACCCACCTATCCATTCACCCATCCATCCATCCACCCATCCACCCATCCATCCATCCATCCATCCACCCATCCACCCTCCCATCCATCCATCTATCCATCCATTCATCCATCCATCTCTGTATGAATCATCTCTCTTATTAGGTTTCCCTCACAGACTACAATCTTTCAGTGCTAAAGTGGGGAGCCTGAAATGGCTCAGCATCTTTGTGTAATCCAGCCACTCTTAGATATGAGACTGTTTCGCTGTAAAAAGGTCAATGTAAAAAATAAAATAAAAACTACACTGCTAAATAGCCATTTATCCTTTATTTTCTCATAATACAAAGAAAGGTTATTGCCAAAGATGATGATAAAGCTTTTATTGCTCCAACTTTTATAACAAAACAAATATATTTCTTAATGAATTTTATTAGATCAATGATTGCCAACATGGGGTTCCTGCATCTTAAGAGACATTGTAGCTGTGGAGATCGGTCAGGGAGCCATTTAAAAGATTTCAGCAAACCTAATCTAATCATACTTTACAAGTGATAAAGCCTCTCAAACTAACAAAAACATCAAGGTTTTTTGCTCTTGATTGAATGGTATTAGCTCTGCCTGACAACCTCAATCGTTTTATTCTGACTCGAAGCTCTGATTGGCAGTTCTGTGTCTTTGATTAATAAAACACGAGTGAGCAAATGAATTATTACTCAAGCCATGCAGTTTGCTAGACAGAGTCTTTGGAAACCATGAATCAGCTGGGAAAAATAATTAGCTGGGTTCTTAGTAGTGGAAAGGGGAACCCAGAGGTAAAATGTGCCGTGAGGCTGAATCAGGTTTCCAGGTGTCCAAGACCTGATTAAAAATTCAAGCCAATTCAATAATAGCCATAGAAATAGTAATGGCAATGAAATCAACAGTCAGTGGTCAGGCATGGTATTGAAACATCCCATGTGTGATATCATTCATGGATCTCAGGAGAACATACAGGCTGATGATGTTGTCTTGGGTTGGTCTCCCTCCGTGCCAAGTTTAAGATACAAGGGGTACTGTGCACAGTGTTTGTGTGAGAAGTGATGTCAAGGGCACTGTTCAGGAAAGGAAAGTTTGCCTGAGGAAGGGAAGGAGGCCTTTCTTCACAGAAGGACACTGTGAGTCACACCAGGATTGCTCTATGTCATTCATGAGGATACTGATGATGGACTAGAGAACTGTCTCTTCAGGTACAGAGTCTAGAACTTCTGATTTACATGATGCTGCAGAAGTGCTGTGTGTGAGAGCACATTCCAGGGGCCAGAGGAGCAGAAAGAAACAGGCTTTGTGGATCCTGGGGGGCAGGGCAGCTTCCAACAGCTGCATCTGGTCCTCCAAGTGAGGAAACCAAAACTCTATGAGTTGAAATCATCTGTCTAAAGTCACCTCACTTGTATGAACTGCCCCATGGGGTTCTATTACTATTTCTGTCTAAAGATGGCCGAGATCTTGTTTTTAAAGGAAAAACAAAATAAAAAAAAAGCAAAAACACGAAAGAACCAACACTTCATCTTAGCCAAAAGGCTGAGAAGAGATAGAATTATGTTTTCATGTGTCAGCTATTTCTGGGCTGTAATTCATATCCCATATAATTCATTCATTTAAAAATGTTCAATTTCATGGCTTGCAGTGTGTTTGTAGCTATGAACTCATCACCACCATCAATCTCAGAAGGTTCTCATCAGCCCTAAAGAAATCCTATATGCCTTGCAGACACACCCCATTTCCTGTGTCATAGCCCCCCCCCCCCGAAATCCTTTCCCATATTTTTCTGGCCTTGTCTTTTCTCAGCATTTCCCATTAACAGAGTCACAGAATATGTGTTTTGGACAAGCTGCCTTCTTTCATCCTGTATGATGTTTTAAAAATGCATCTCTGCCATAACCACTAAATACATCTCATTCCTTTGCCTTGTTAAGTAATATTCTACTGTATGGATATACCACATTTGTTTACATGTTCATCGATTGACGGGCAGAGTTCTCTCCCCTGCTTGGCTTTTCTGAATCCCCCTGCTATTTAAGTTTGCCTATAAGCCACCTTTTGACACATTCTTGTTTCTCTCTGTTATCCACCTATGAGAAGAATTGCTAGGTTTTGTGGTGACTCTATTTTTAACCTTTTGAGCCACTGCCAAGTGTTTTTTCTTCCCCTAAAGCAATCCAGGAGTTTATTGATGGCTTTAATCTACCGTTCAATTAAGCAAGCTGTGTGCCTCACGATGTTCCTGCAGGGGAGAAAACTCACTGCCACACTGTTGCAATGTCTGATTTCTAGGTTCCTAAAGCATTCGGGAGGGACACTATGAGGGCCTGACTGAAGGTGACTCAATCTGGCCTTGGTCCCGGCAGGTCTTGCTTTTCATTTTAAATCATGAATGCTTCAGCCTGCTCATTGACCATTTAGTTTATGATCACACAGACTCTCCTTAACCCTACTGGGTGTAGTGATGCATGTTTGCATCTGGTATATTTTTGGCCTGCAGTTTCTAAATAGCTAGAATTTAAAGCATAGGTGGGCAGCAGTTTATTAACCATGGACTCTTTATTGGACTTCTTATTGTGCTCAGCACCTACTGAGAACCCAGCACCATGTTGGGTACCTTGTAGGCAGTAGGAAAATGAAGGTAGACACAATCCATGAGAGAAAGTAATACTTGACAGGAACTGCCCCTGAAGATGTGCTTTGCCTCCATGGCTGAGACTGCCCTCACAGCGAGAGCTATTGGAGACCTGTAATGGAGTCTGTTGAATCCTACTCAATCCAAAGACAGTCTATGATTGGCCATAAAGTGCTGCGGGAAATATTAAAAAGAAGGAATGTAAGGGACATGTTCCCGCGCTAAGCCCTGGTCCTCTCATCCCCAGCAGGCTGGCCAGCCATGCACTGGCGGGCAATGGCCCACCTGCTTTCATCTCATGGAGCTCTGACTCAGAGCTCCATGGCCTCTCCACCCAGCTCACTAGGTTCCCACTGGCGGGTCACTACCATGCCAGCCCCATGCTTCGATACCCCCATGGCCTCTGTGGTGCACATCAGGCAAACCCACACTTTGCCACTGTACCTTTCTCTCTGGAAGCCAGACGAGCCGCCTCGGATCTGCCATGATACCAGGAGACTCTACTAGCTACATCTTGCCTACTACATGCTGTTCCATTCCAAAAGGCACCTCTCTCTCTCTCTCTCTCTCTCTCTCTCTCTCTCTCTCTCTCTTCTCCTCTCCAACTCAGAAGTCTCTCTATGCACTCAGTGATTGGCTCCTTAATTCATTAGGGGATTGGTTCACAAGAAGTCACAGGTGTCACTCATTCCTTGTCTGAAGCCCCTCCCAGGAGGGCAGAATTAGCAGAATTACAATCAGCCCCAGGGCTGTCCGCAACAATAAAGGTGGTGGTGGCCAGAGGAAGTCTGCCTCCCCCCCCCCCATCATATTCTGAATTATTAGGGAAAACAGAAAGTTAGCCAGTTCCTGTGGCTATAAAAATCAGGCTAATCAGGACTGGGAAGATACCCCAGTCAGTAAAGCACCTCCTACCATTCACTCACAAGCGCCTGGGTTCAGTCCCAGGTACCCGTTAGATGCTGGGTGGTAGCATGAGCCTATATCTGTATTATGGGAGACGGAGGCAGGTGAATCCCTGAGGCTCCCAGGCCAGCCAGCCCAGCTGAATCAGTGGATCCCAGCTCTTACTGAGACTCTTTGGCCTCCAAGAAGATGGATCCTCTGGTCTCCATACATACTTACAAACACATAGATACACACACAGCTGATGCACGTGGACATGTTCTCTCTCTCTCTCTCTCTCCCACTACACACACACACACACACACACACACACAAAGAAAAAAAAGCTAAATGGAAGTTCTATGAAATAATTGAGTGTCTATGTTGCTCTTCCGTTTGGTTGTGGGTTGGTTATTTGTTTGTTGTTGGTTTATCACAGTCCATGTTTCACGGGCAAATATAGATCTACCACTACAAAATTAATCTTGCAACCACAAAATTAATACTCATCAACCACCACCCCCAGCCCAGTCTTAAATCTACATTCTCCCCCAGGGTACATTTCGTACTTTAGTACACCAGTGGCACCTCTTACCCTGCCTTTGTCAGACATGGGCCTGGATGATTTTGTTCCTTTCCACTGTTTCTTTCTCCCATCCACAGCAGGTATGAAACCTTAAAGGTTGGTCCTCACACGCGCCTCCAGGGCGTACACACTTCCCTTTATCCCTAGTGTCACCCCATATCTCGGGTACCTTCCTCTCTGTAGCCTTTTCAACCTCTAGTCCAGAAGACAGGCAAAGGGTGTGTCTAAGGCTCAAGGCCACACATGCCATCTCTCTGTAGAACTCTTCCTGGATCATTCTCACTCCAGGTTCAAGTTCATTTTCGATTGCGTAGGGCAAGGCCTCTGCAGCCCAGCTGCTGGCTGGCTCTTCTGTTTCTGTTCTCACCTTCTCTTCTATTAGGTATTCAAAGTCAAGCTAAAGCAAACCATCCCTGGAATGTGCCAGGCAGACTTGGCTTACGATGCACCTTACACTGTGCTCTTTTTATGCCTTGTCCTCTGTGGATTTCTCTCCTCACATTAGCTCAGATGGGGATTAAGACTTCTCAGCCAAGACCCCAGGAACAGTAGCTTTAGTAGGATACTTGGGCGGTTCTCTCTTGTGTACCAGATCATGCAAAGCAGTCCTGGCTTCAGGGGCAACTTTGTTGAGCTGCAACTCAGAGAGAAGATGCAGAGAGAAGTCTGACAGTATGGCAGAAGAGATGGCCAGGAGGTTAGGTCATAAAGGCCTGGCTCTGCCCTTTTCACTGGCCTCTTCAGACTGTTGCTTCTGCTGTTTTGGTCCTATGCTACATTTCAGTGGGAAGCATCAGAAGAGGCCGACCCCTTCCCTCGGGATGTACAGTTGGAAAATGATACCCGTCGCTTCTGTTCCGATCTCATTGGTCAGCAAAGGGTCATGTGTGAATATCTCTCAGTCTGAGGGAAATTAGGAAATATTGGTCTTTCCTCGGGGGACACATACTAATTTCTAGTATTTAGGTTTTTGTTAGAATAACCTTGTGGAAATGTTGAAGGGAACTTCCCTTCCTGTCATGTGCAATCTTGGAAGTGTTAAAGGGGCTGGAGTCACATAAGCCGTTGCCAGATGAACATATTTTCAAACCAATCGTGTCAGATGTTAGACCATCTCTGTATATAAAGGTACCGGGGAGGGTGATAGTCACATGACCACTCACAAATGATGAACCTGAGCCCAGAGAGAGTAAACACTTCCCACGCACCTCCCATCTGCCAGCCTGGTCTCAGAACACGTCTCTCCTGCTGATCAAACACAGGTACTTGCATGCATCTCTCACCCATGGTGTGACACTGATCACTGCTGTAGCCTTTCTTAGCTTTTCTCACAAGGATGAAGGAAACCGATGACAGAGCTGTGGAGGAAACGGCTGACAGGGAACAAGCACCCAATGAAAGGAGGCCAGAGATTTTAGTTTAGACCTCTTAATGGTTTGTTTGTTTTACTGTTATCATTATTACAACTTTGGAAAATTTGAGATTCTATTTATTTGTGTGTGTGTGTGTGTGTGTGTGTGTGTGTGCGTGCGTGCGCACGTGTGCGCATGCTTGTGTGAGGGTACCTGCAGAGGCTAGAAGCCAGTGATAGATCCCCTAGAGAGGCCCATAGCTGTGAGACACCTGAAGAAGATGCTAGGAACTGAACTCTGGCCCTCTGAAAGAGCAGTTTCTAGTTTCCTTTCTATGGCTGTAATAAAATATTCTGACCAGAAGCAACATGGAGAGGTTTCTTCTATCTTAGCCTTCCAAGTTCATCATTGAAGGTAAGTTGTGGTGAGAAGACAAGAAATAACTGAAGCAGAAACCATAGAAAAATGCTATCCACGAGTTTACTCACTAGCTCATGCTCAGCTTTCTTATACAGCCCAGGACCACCTACTCAGGCATGGTACTGCCCACAGTAGGCTGGGCCTTCCCATCAGTCAAAACTCTCTTTCACAGACATGATCACAGGCCATTCTGATCAAGGCCATTCTTCAGTTGAGGTTCCCTCTTCCCCAGTGATAGTAGATTGTGTCAAGTTACAATAAAAAGTAATGAGAACAAGAAGCAAGCACTCTTAAACCTGAGCCATCTTCCCATCTCCTATCACTTGTTTGGTTTGGCTTGATGAAGGAGGAACAAGTACTTATCTCTGTGCCAGTTTCTTCCTAAGGCAAAGCTAAAGAAATCCTTTGGTGGAGTCCTCGTCACATGCTGCAGGGAACCAAGGCCTACCAAGAGCCTGGAGAAGGTAGGGCTTCTCACCAAAGCTGAAATGCAGCAGACACAGTAAGGCCTGGATAAGGTAGTCTTCATATTCCAAGGGTCACACTACTCCATCCCCCTGGGAACCCAGGGTCCTACCCTGAAATCTTTCATCTACCTGGTCTGATATAAGCACACCGTCTGGAGGATTGTAAACATACACATTTCTAAGTAAATACTCCGACTCTAGTGGGAGCCAAACCAAAGCTTTAGAATCCAAGTTCTATCTTTCCATTGGTATCTAGTCTCAGAAAAACTATCTGACATTTCTTAGCATCAATCACTGCTCCTAAAAGTGAGAATAACATGCTTACCTGCTGTGTCATGTTACCAGTAGTGATACCTGAGATTAATCACACAGAAATGCTTTCACAGTATGTGCTGGATAGCTCAGGAGCTGACTTTTGATACACACACACACACACACACACACACACACGCACACACACACTGAGGTCTGGACTTCAGCAGAGGCATCAAGGACAAAAAGGAATTAAGAGACTTAGATTAGAGTAAAAGGACCCAGAGATAGCCTGGTGTTAGAAGCAAACAGAGGAAGCTACAAAGGTACCACAGGGAACTGGTTATGTGGTAGGAGCATTCCTAGATGTTGGAAAAGTGGGAGGAGAAATGGGATCAAAAGGAAGCAATGACCCTATTAGGCTTGGACATTGGGATGGCCAGCTTTAATTATTAACCTGATACAACCTGCAATTGCCTGGACAGAGATTTTCAGTTGGGGATTATCTACATAGAGTTGGTCTATGGGCACATCTGTACATGCTGTCTTAATTGAGGTGGGAAGCCTCAGGCCTCCATGGGCAGCACCATTCCCTAGGCAGGGGCTCCAGAATCAGAGTAGAGAAATCAAGCTGAACATAAGCAAGCAAACAAGCAAGCAAGCACGTGTGTATGCATTCATTTATTTCCATTCTTGACTGTAGATTAGATATGACCAACTGTCTCATGATCCCAGGTCCCACTGCAGTGATAGACTATAACCTGGAATCATGAGTGAAAGGAAACCCTTTGTCTCCTAAGTTGTTTTTGGTCGGGGTGTTTGATTACAGCAACAGGAATTAAACTGAGGAGTAAGGGTTTTTGTTTAAGGGATTCACAGATAGAGATGAGAACACCATGTGGTCATTGACTGGGTCTTGAGCTACGTGGAGAAGGTATAGCCTAGTTCTTCCCTTTAGGAGACATTCATCTTGGGATTCAGCAGTCACAGGCCATGGATGCAGTCATCTTTAGCAACCACAGCTAAACTGGGGATGGCAAGGTAATTAACTTGGGCTCAGCGTGGAAGTGAGGGTACAGGAGAATACATGGGGCGTCAAGGACACATTAGGAGTATTTGCCCTAGGACTGAAAGTATCCTTCCATCTTGGCAGGTATCAAGTTCTGGAAACAAATGAAATCTACTTAAATTGCCCAGTGTATACATAGGAGATGAAAAATGACCCCAGACTATGGCTAGGTCATGATGTTACTGAAGTCTCTAGTGCATGGCATTTGGGTGAGGAACAAGACTGCCCTAGCTGTGCTCATGATCTGATGGCTGTATGTCAATTTTGATACTCATGTTTCAGCTATAAATTGTTATCTTTCACAAACACAGTGTATTCAACATGAGGATATTTCCTCTATTATTCTGTCGGCCCCTACTTTGCAATCTGTGCGCTCTTTCACCTTCTTTCCAAGCTTCAGATTCATGAGTTATTTGGAAAGACAACAAGGGCGATGGAGTGTTTATTAAGGCAAGAGAGTTACGAGATATGCATGTCACTCAAACCTGCATGGCCTCCCATATTAGATTCCTCCTGCTGCTGAGTTTGCTGTGACGTTACTGGCTCAAAACTCATGTCACCTGCCTTCCTTTCTGGAGTCTCTTGAGGGAAACATACTGCCTTACACTGCTGGTATCTGGCTCACCCTGCCTTCCCTTATCTCAAAGCCGTATCAGTCACATCTCTCTGTCAGTTTTTTCTTAGCCATGCCTTCTTTTGTCCCATGTCCACCTTGTGCCTGAGTGGTGTGCGTGTGTGTGTGTGTGTGTGTGTGTGTGTGTGTGTGTTAGTGAAAGCAAGAGGAGATGAGTTGGGGTGCCCATGTGTATGAGGATCAGAGGTTTTGTGTGTTTTCTTAGTCACTCTCTACTTTTTCAGACAGTATCTCTCACTAAACCTGGAGCTCACCATTTCAGCTACCGTGCCTGGCTAGCAAGCTACAGGGATCTTCCTGTCTTTGCCTCCTCACTGCTGGGATTATAGCTCACACTACCATGCTGATTTTTACATGAGTTCTGGGGCTCCTAAGTCAAGTCTGAGGCTTGCATGACAAGCACTGTACCAACTGCTTCATCTCCTTGGCCCTGCTGCTTTGCTTCTCTTCTCTTCATGGATTCTGCTTTGTGAACTGTGCTCATCTGGGAAATCTTGACTTAGCTCCCCATTGTAAAGGTCAACTGATTCTCAATATTAATTCTGCCTGCCAAGTTCCTCTTACTTGTTAAGTTTACAAATTCCTTTGTATTGCTGACTAGTATTCCATGGTATAGATAGAACATCATTTGTTCAAACAGTCACACAGTTTTGAAGGTTGTCTGGGTTATTTCCAGCCCTTTAGAGATTCATAAGTGTGATGCTTTGAATATTCTTGGCCAAGGGAATGGCACTATTAGGAGGAGTGGCCTTGTTGGAGTGGGTGTGGCCTTGTTGGAGGAAGCATGTTACTGTTAGGGCGGGCTTTGAGACCTTCCTCCTAGCTGCCTGAAAATAGTCTGTTCCTGTCTTCCTTTCAAAGAATATATAGAACTCTCTACTCCTCCAGCACCATGCCTGTCTGGACATTGTCATCCTCCCAACTTGATGATAATGGACTGCACCTCTGAACCTGTAAGCCAGCCCTAATTAAAGCACTCTACTGCTTTCCAAATCCAAAGTCCCCAAATCTACCTTCTTCCAAACAAAAGCATGGTCAGGGCTATCACAGCAATACCTCAGTCCCTGATGCCAGCTTCTCTCTTAGTTAGGGTTTTATTGCTGTGAACAGACACCATGACCAAGACAGCTCTTATAAGGGACAACATTTAATTGGGGCTGGCTTACAGGTTCAGAGGTCCAGTCCACTATCTATTATCATCAACAAGACAACACCTCTTAATAGTGCCACTCCCTGGGCCAAGTGTATTCAAACCACCACAAAAAGATGGCATGGAACATTTGTGTCCAGGTGTTTCTTTGTACGGTCACTTTTGTTCTCTGAGATGAATACCCAAAAGTGTTAATTACTACTTAACCTAGGAACTAGGTTAAGTGGTAATTGCATGTTTTGTTTTATAAAATCAATCAATCAACCAATCAAATAACAACTTGCAGAGTTATTACAGTATTGGCTGTGCCTTGTACATTTTACTTGAGAATTTTGAGCCATGAAGTGATTGATAAGATCCTATTTGACTTTTAGAAACAGCCTCTGGCTAGGGAGTCAAGACTGTCTTCAGGGAAGGCAAGTGGGAAGCTGGAGATAAGGAAGAGTGCTCTTCAGAGTCCAGGAGTGAGTGGACCATAGCATGCCAGGAAGTAATGTCACCATACGAGGATCAGCACTGGGCAGATGCTCAGCGTGTGGTGGGTGGTTACTGGAGAAATCATTTCTCATAAAGAGAGAGCCAAGGATGGCTGGGCTTTAAGTTTGAACCATCAGGTGGCTGGCAACTCTGTTTTTCTTCAGATTTCAGAACACCCTATGCAGGAGCTGGCCAAGGGAGAGTGCTGTCATTAAGTTGTGGTGCCATCAGGCTTCCAAGTGGAGCACTTGAATTGGATGTAGCAGTGGGAGTCAGGAGCCAGGAAGAAATATGGGAAGCTAGAGACTGTGAGAGAAAGGATCCTATCTGGGAATGTGCCCAGTGAACAATGTCGCAAAGTCTCCTGGGAAGCTCAACAGCAACCAGGAGCATCCTCTGTCATTCTCTAGGCTCCCTGAAGAAAGCAGCACCACAGGCTTCCATGTCAGTATGGCACGGAGAACCAGTAAAGGGTGCCTCTCAGAAAGAATGATAGAAGCCAAAGTTTCACTTGGGTTCCCTTCTGATATCCCCAGGTGCTTCTTTGTAAAGTTACAAAGGAGGTTGGCCCTTTGTGCTGGTCTGTTGTGCCGATATGCCCCCTCTGTTTTAAAAATGTCTAATGTGAACACGTCCATTGAGGTTTTTAATTACAGGGAGTTCTCAATACAAATCATTTTGAGTGCACATGTTTCTGTTCTCTGTTGTGATTCAGGGGGGAGGGGGATGCTGTCATACAGGGAGGTGCTTCATTGCCAGAGCATGTCATGCTGGATTCTGCCTTGGCAGTGGCTGCCGTGAGCTGCAGCTGAGGTATCAGAGCAGGTGCCCTGAGTCTGAGACTGTGTCTCTGCCTTCCAGAGCCCTGCAACTTCCCCACAGCACAGCACGGCTGAATCTTTACCCCTCCCGGAGCCCTGTCCACACTGAAAACAGCTCTCCATCGCTATAAAACAGTTTGCCAGTTGCCAGGACGAAATCCTCTGACAGAAGCCATTTAGGGGAGGAGAGGGTTTCTTTGGCTCACATTTTTGAGTCCATTCTGGTGGGGGAGTCACAGAAGCAGGAACTTGAGGCAACATGTCGCTTGGCATCCGTAGTCAAGGACCAGAGAGAGAAAAATGCTTGTTCATTTGCTTAGCTCATTTCTCCATTTTTCCACAGTCCAGTATCTCAGCTCAGGGAATGGTACCACCCGCAGTGGCCAGTCTTCCCACTTCAGTTAACCTAGTCAAGGTAATTCCCCTATAGCTTTGTCTAGAAGACCTGTGATTCTAGATTTCAAGTTTGTAATTGAGATTAACTATCGCCTCTAGGGCAGTTTCTGTCCCTGCAACTGTGGCTCTACTCCTTCTCAACCTTATAACCTCTCCTCCGCCTCCACACTCCAGGGGAGGCCTCCTGTATGCTGTGTCTGATGTTTACACTGAGTTACCACCTCTGATATTCTCATAGGCCAACTTCTTTGCCTTTGTTTAATAGCAACTATAATTATATGCTGTCTGCCCTCCATGTCCGAGATTTTCCATGTATTTGTCTAACTGCAAGTCAAAAATATTTAAAAACAAACAAAAGATATGTGTGCTGAATAGATACTGTCTTTTTTTCTTGTCTGCATTCCATCAAGAATACAGCATAATAACTATGTCCATGTTACTCAGTATTGCAATTAAGCGAAAGAAAGCTGGAGACTCTCTCTATGTTATGCAAATATGACAATCTTATATAGCGTACTCAAACATCTGTAGGTCTTGGTGTACAAGAGAGGCCTGCGACCAACCTGCCAGACTGACTAGGTGACAGTGTGTTAGCATGGTAAGATGTCCGCAGAGATGGACCTTAAGGGTGGAAAGGGTTTATTTTAGCTGGGAGCTCTAAGGAGACACCGTCCATCATGTCTGCAAAACCATGGCAGCAGAAGCCATGATGGTAAGAGCAGGCAGCTGTCTGAGCACATTGGTTGTTGCATTCAGAAGCAGAGTGAATAGGAAGTGGGGGTCAGGCTGGCACACCTCAAGGCTCACCCACCAATGATCCATTTCCCTCTGGTGAGGCACCACCCACAAAGGCTCCATGACCTTCCAAAACAGGCCAAGAAGCTGGGTACAAAGTGTTCAAATGTGTGAGCCTATAAGGGATATTTTATATCTAGCCCATAATAGACAACTATGGTACCGTCTGTTGTAGAATGATTGATTTAACCTGTCTTCTTTATAACAATATACGATCTATCCCGACAGCGCTCACAGCCGACTTCTGTTTACCCACGGAATCCTCCACACTTAACGGCAGTTCCCAGTGTGGAAGAAGCAGTTCCTGAAATAGCTAAATGATCTATGTGTATCAGGAGAAACATGAAGTACCCATTTCCCCTGGAGGTGGGAAACCCATGGGGAACAGTGTTTTCCTGCCTGGCTTCTGAAGCCCTTTAGTCTAACTCCTGCATAAGCAATAGTAAGGCCTCTGCAAAGGCACACTGAAGAACAGAGACGCCCAGTGTGTCCTCACAGTGGGATGGGGCAATTCAACATTCCTAACTCCTTTGTGGGAGTCCCACACTGTGTGTTCACACAGGGAACAATCAGCTCCCCAGTGGAGCTGGGGGCTTTTGAGACCTCCCGAGTTACTTTGTGTATGCCACACTCTGCTCTCAGTTTGTACAGTGTAATCCTCAAACACTGGAGAGGAAATGCAGGCCACAGAGAAAAAGAAATGGGAGATCACTCAACTCTAATAAATCCACAGTGGGTCCTCTCTATACTTATAAAGCAAGGTGAACAGTGGTGCTCCATAAAAAGGAGACACAAGCTAATGTAATTTTCTTGAAGTCCCCTATAAACTATTTTATTCTCTAATACAGCTACATTTATGAAATGGTTTTTATCTCGAATGATCCCAAAGGGCTTACCAGCCTGAGTGGGGGAAAATCAAGCACACGGCATTTCAAAACCCAACCAATGTACTCTCGTGATAAGGATGAAGACTCGGTGACAGCGGGTAGCCATCTTAAAGAGTAGATAGTGGCTTATCCCAAGAAGCCTTCGGAGAAAAGTAAAGAGCAGGAGAGTGAAGATAATTACCCACCTTGGATCAGAGGCACAGGAGCTTTTTCTGCATTAATAACAGCCATGGCTTTTTCCACCCACTATGTAAATTTAAGTGAGTGGCTTCTATCAGCCTCACTTTTCCCTGACTTAAAAAATGAGAACTGAGGACACGCCACGAGGCTCCATGGAGAGAGTAGGGGTCAGAAACCACCTGTGCAATTTAAGAGTTCTGCATTTGACAGAAGAGGACTTAACCCAGAGTTCCCCGTGCCCTTCAAATTTCATCTTCCTTACTCAACTTTCACTTAATCCAGTCCTGAGCAAATGTAGCTGTGGTGTGGACTAGTGAAGGATTTGTCTCCTTCCTTGCCCTACATAGGACACAGCTGTGCCGACGCTCAGCTTGTGTGTGGCCATAAGGAGACATGGTGGCTGGGGTGAATTAAATATCTTCCCTGTTTTGTTTTTCAAGCGTAGGACCTTGGTGAGAGTGAAGGGGGACGCTGGAGGGAGCAAAGGACCTTACTTGGTAATCTTTATGCTTTCAGAGGATCAAAGGATTGTAAGAGCCAGATGCCCAGAGGACTGGGCAGAAACAGCATCTTCTGACATGACAGGACATCGGCACTCATGATCTCCCAAAAGTTCTTGTTGCTTGTGTAAGACCCGCACAAGATCAAGCCAGTCAATGTGGAGGGGGAAGGAGGAGCTTGTGAGCTCCACCCTTAACTGAGGAACTATTGATAATCGCTTGCTTCTAGAGTAAAGAGAGGCAGTTTGCTTTAGCAGCCTGGCCCCCAGTAGATCAACCATACTCCAGTGAATGTCCAGTGAATGGCCCCACCCCATGAGTATATATGTGCAGTACTAATTGTATTGGATGGATTACTTTTAAAAAATTAAAAGAGGACAAAGTTGGGAGGAAGGAGGGAGGTAAGGGGTGTATCTGGGATGAATTATGGGCAAGAGTTGGGGTATACCTAATCAGAATACACTGTAAGAGATTCTTAAAGAATTAATAAAATATATTTTAAATAACGTTAGGTTCTTTGTCTCTCTGTCTCTCTCTCTCTGTCTCTCTCGCTCTCTCTGTCTCTCTCTGTCTCTCTCTCTCTCTCTCTCTCTCTCTCTCTCTCTCTCTCTCTGAGCACACGAATAGGTATGTGCCACCTCAGCCAGAGCCTTCCATTCCTTCTTTAGTTCCTCCCAGCCCCCATGCCTGGGCTCTCTCATCTTCTAGCCCCAAACCACACCTTGCATTTTCATTTCATTCCTCTCTCCATATATCTTCCAAATGCCTAGGAACTAGGCTGGTCATGAGAATAACCTCCTGGGCTAGAAGAGAGCAGATGGAAGTGTTTGGCTCTCATTTGGCTTCTGGTCTCTATAGAGTGGTTTTTTTTTTTTTTTCTATATATATAATATTCTTCCAGAGAAAAAACTAGAACCTAGTTGCACAAGCAGTTCCATCCAGCGGAGGACAAGAGTAAAACTGGAAATTTGAGGTTGTGCAGAGAAAGCCTTTCCAATAAGTTGGCCAAGTGTCTTGGGCTAACTCAGGGCTTGTTGGAAACAGGAAGCTGACTCTGACAGTACCTGGTGGCCTTTGCTTCAGCCTGAGAAATAGGTGCCATTCCACACTGTTCTTGAGAGCAGTCAGGCTCAGATAGGCCCATAAAGTAACTATGGTTGCACAGCTAATGGCTCTGAGCGTTCTAATGTGTGTTGGCATGTTCTAGCAGCTTTGTTTAGCAAGGTTTTGTTTTCGGCTTTGTATTCTGGAAATAGTTCAGACTACAGGAAAGCTGAGAAAGGAGCACAGCTAATCCCTCTATGTCCCATCATCTCTTTTCCCCAATGGAGCCATTTTGTCATGTTGCTTGATTACTCTTCCCTCTGCATACCCTCAGAGAGTGAGCCAACAGCTGCCATCCCCTCCCCTAGTATCCCGTTGGTGATTCCCCAAAAACAAGAATCTTTCCATAGAGTCACAGAACACTGATCAAATCACAACGTTGATACTGCTGGAAGGGTTTTATCTAATTTACTGAATTTATTCAGATTTAGCCAATTACTGCATTGGTGTTCTTGTCAGGCAAAAGTAAATTTAAAAAAAAATTCCAGCTCTATGCTATATTTAAGCCTCATGTCTCTGTACCTTCTGGAAAGTTCTCATCCCATTCCATTGTCCTAATTTCATTTTCTAGCTGTGATAAAATTCATTGGCGAAAGCTACTTAAGGGAGAAAGGGTTTATTTTCATCTCACAATTCCAGGTTACAGTATATCACCATGGGGATCCAAGGTAGCAGGGTCTTGAAGGAATGGGTCACATTGTATCCTCAGACAGAAGCAGAGCAGAGTGGATTGGTGCATGCCTCAGAAGCAGAGCACAGTGGATTGGTGCATGCCTCAGAAGCAGAGCACAGTGGATTGGTGCATGCATTCTAGTGCTTATTTCCTCTTTTCTTTTCATTCAGTCTAGGACCTAGCACGTGAAGTGGTACCACTTGCATCTCAATTCGTCCAATTGAGAAATTCCCTCATAGACATGCCCACGGACTAGCTTGATGTAGACCAGTGGTTCTCAACCAGCAGGTAGAGACCCCTTGGAGAGAATCAAAGAACCCTTTTATAGGGGGTCGCATATCAAATACCCTGCATATCAGATATTTACATTACGATTCATAGCATTAGCAAAATTACAGTTCTGAAATAGCAAAAGAAATAGTTTTATGATTAGGTGTCACCACAACATGAGAAACTGTCTTAAGGGGTCACAGCATTAGGAAGGGTAAGAACTACTGATTGTCTACAGTTCCTCAGTGGCAACCCTTTCCAGGTGACTCTAGAGTGTGTCAGTTGACAAAGGAAATTAGCCATCACACTGATCTTGACAAATTTCAGGATTCTAGAGCACATATGGTGTCCTCTGTCTCATCATTTGTTAGGTGTTGCCCATGGTCAGTTTCTGGTAACATCATTGTAGCAAGAACATCAGCAGAAGTTTCACAGAATCTTCTTCATGCCCTGGATCTGGAAGCACAATGATATTTTTGTTTTTGGTTGGTTGGTTTGGTTTGGTTTGGGTTTTTTGTATGTTCTAGTTTGATTTTGTTACTGTGATAACATACTCTGATCAAAAGCAGTATGAGGAGAAATTGGTTTACTTGGCTAACACTTCCAAGTCATTTTCCAGTTTGTCATTGCAGAAAGTCAGGACAAGAGCTCAGACAGGAATTGCTTCCTGACTTCCTCACATACCTGTGCCTAGCTAGCTTTCTTAAACAGCCCAGGGCCACGTACTAAGTGAATGGTACTGCCCACAGTGGGCTTGGCCCTCAGCTATCAATTTGCAATCAAAGCAACCCCCCCTCCAAAACAAACAAACAAACAAACAAAAAAACACATCCACAGGCCAATCTGAGCTAGGCAATTTCTCCAGTGAGTCTGTCCTGTCAGAAGTTGTATGAAACTGACAGTTAAAACTCACTAGTGCTGGGGACATTAACTTGCTTATATTACTGTGATACTGGCCATTGGCCAGGCTTCTCCTATTACAAAATTGATATCTTTGCATTTATAACTAATAAGATTCTCATAAAGATATTTTCAGGCTATACAAACATCTGATATCTTTTCATATTTTTTCCATGAGTTCTAGACTCCATTAATAATTTTCACCTCGTTTTGGCTGTGATGGTTCCATGGTTTTCCTCTAGTGAGTTTCTACTTGGATGAGTCTGCTGTTAATTGACATTCTCTTTTCAGGAAGCTCATTTTCCTCTCTTCTCTTAGTAACTGATTTTTGTGTGTTGAAGTTAAACCACTTTGGTCTTCTGAATTCCTACTTTATTCTCTGGTTCCATGTTCTGTGTCTACCATGGTCTAAACCTATGTTACACTTGAACCCAGGTTGGACACAGGGAGGCCCAGAATGTCGTTTCCTACATGGGTCAAATACCCTAACATTCCCACTTAATTGTTTTGTACACTGACCATCTTTGATGGCTTTGTCTTGGAACTTTGATTGAAAGAATTTCTTTTCCAAGCAGATTGAAAAGACACATGTAGTCTATTCTTGTTGGCTTTTGAAATGCAAGATTTAAGAGTTAGTAGTGGAGGTGGTCAGATGTAAATGGTAACTCTCTTCAGAAGTGGTCCCTGCATGCTGCCAGCTGCTCGCAGGTACAAGAAAGAAGGCCGCCATCTTTTCTGAACACTCTTTGCTTTTTCAATTTTTTTGCTACTTTTTAACATGATTATCCCCCTTTGTTAAGCTGAAAACATAAAGTCAAACTCCAAGTATTCTCTCTCCTCCTGTGAAGCCATCCTCCTTCCCTGGGAAAAACTAATTGCTTTCTGCTTGACAGATCTGTAAGGCCTGGTGTAGGTTTTTATTAGAGCGTCAGTCATATGGTCTTATAATTATTTTTGACACTCTCTTCCTGTCAATAGGCTGTGAGCTTTTCATATACTTTATCTCACATATTTTTACAGAAGCAATCACCAACATTTTAGTGACTCAATATTCCTTAGAATCCATGTTCAGAGCTTAGTATGAGTCAAAGGTCAGCAA
The DNA here is from genome assembly GCA_019843965.1 of Rhynchomys soricoides. NCBI lineage: Eukaryota > Metazoa > Chordata > Mammalia > Rodentia > Muridae > Rhynchomys > Rhynchomys soricoides. The sequence goes on from JADRCH010000090.1 coordinate 8,460,334, forward strand.
CCTTTGCTGTAGAGGACCAGCTGGGCTGTGAGGTTGATACACTCTCTTAGAACTACTCCATCTGACGCTGTGTGGAAAAAGAATCCATCGACAATATGTGTGTAATTGCATCTCAATAAAACTTTATTTATATGGGCAGGAAGTACTGGGCTTTACTCCAAGGCCAGGGCTGAATTCTGTGAACTTCTGAGCTTCTCATTGCCTAATTCATCTTCCCTGGGAAATGGCTCATTTTTCTTGGTTAATTCTTGCTGTATTTAAGGTCCCAACATCAATCTCACTTGGTTGGGGAAATTCCCTGTCCTGCAGGACAGATTAAGTCCCAACACTTTATTTTCCAAAGTACCTCTCCATCCTATGTCGCAGCACTTTTCAGTGCTGACTACATACATTTTCTCTCTGGGATTTTAATGACTTGATCAGAGAACAGTCCCGTTGTCCGTTCTGGTATCTGAAGTCAGTACCTCTTCAGTTCATGGTATGAACCCTCTCCAAGTACTTGGTGAATGTTCAAATAAACGAACAAAGGTGATCGTAGAGAATGGCTTATGAAACTGTAGCAGATGCTGTGGTTGCTCACACCTCACCCTGTCTCTCCTCATCCCACCCTCAACACACCAAGGTACATAGGCATGACTTACCAATCTGCTTTATGGGGAGCAAGCACACACTCAACACAAGTCAGCAACAACAGGTTTGTGTATACCCCAGATCACTCTCCTCTCAGGTAGGATGAAGAAATTTCTAAGTACCAGCTGCTACTCCAGAGGACCCACTTTCAATTCCCAGCACCCACATTCAACCCTGGGATGCACATGGCTTCTTTGCATTGAAAATTTGATGGTGGATCATGCAGGGAATGTTTCTGTGAGAGTGAAACATTGCTGCACAAGCATGTAATGTGGTAGGCATCTCTTGCGTGACCTGACTGTGCCCATAGCTGCTGCCTCTTCGTAACCTGATTTAACAACAACAATAAAAAACAAAAACTTACAAATCTCACTCCTGTAGTCATGGATCCAGAACAGCCACTTACTACTTTGTTTGCAGAGATCTCTCTGCTCAGAGCAGGGTGGCCTCGGAGGTGGGAAGTCACTTTGGCTGTGGAAGGCGCCAGTCTTCAAGCGCAGGATTACTCATGCTTCAGCAGGTGCCTAGGAGCTATGGGCACTTTATGGTGGCTTACACAGAGTGAGCAGAGGAAGACAGATAGAATTTGAGTAGGCTGCCCTGATATAAAGTATTCAGGGTGCCCTCAGCAGCAGGGATGGGGCACAGTTCCACAGTGTCATCCAGTGGAACCTGAGGAATACCCTTAGTCTCTTACCATTCTGGTAAAGCTGTACTCTTGGCTCCACCACAGAAGGATGCTCAAGATGAGCCAATACGAGACGGGAGTTAGAGTTGACTAAAATACATTTCAACTCAGATCTTAAGCATGAGGGTGAAGAGAAAAGGATGCTGCTGAAAAGGGACACACCCAAGAGCACCAGGGTGAACTGCCAGAAGACTGACACTTAGTGTCTTAGCTTTAGTCATCCATACTGTTTAGGTGGCTGTCAGCATGCCACCCAACAGGTGGTTGAGACATCTCTTCCTTCTCAATAAATCAAATTATAGACTCTGTTGGTGTCTCGAGGGTACTGCAGAGTCATAGGGTAAGACCAGGAGCTACTAGGGTTTTAGGACATGTCCTTTAATTAATGTAAAGGGGGTCCCTGGAAAGATTCATAGAAAATTGCAGGTTTTCAGCCAGAAAGGCAGAAAGAAAGGCCTTAAGCAAATGTTAATTGTTTTGCAATTCTTCATTCGAAGCTGCGGAGAGGCTTCATCGAGACTCCTGGAAAGGGGGCTCCCTTTCCTACCCATGGCCCCCAAATCTTCTCTTTCTATCCTGCCTGAGGAGGGAAAAAAAACCAATGAGATTCCAAAGCCGGAAGCCTGAGCCTTGGGTAGGCATGATGTAGAAGTAAGAGAAGCAGCTGTGGGGAATGCACCTGCGCAGGAAGAGGGAGGTCACACAGAGGAGCAGGAACGGATGGGGAAGGGCAGGGACAGTGTTGAGGGCAGTGGCTGATCATGCGAGCCAGGCAAGGTGCCCTCCTATTCCCTCTGTTTCTGCAAAGTCTTTTATCTCCTCATTTTCCTTGAAGCTCTTAATATATGCTCTAACGTGTTTGGTACATTGGGCCAGCTCAGTCTCTGGAAGGAATTGTCATTGGCCATGGGGACCTGGGACAGTGATTTCACCCCCACCATCCCTCACAGTCCCCACATGTGAAGTGGAGCAATACTGCACCTTCCCTTTAGAGTTGTTGCTGGGAGAAATTAGGATACACCACAAGGATCACTAATGCTAGCGCCTGTCACATGGCGAGCACTCAGTACATGTCAACTATTTTTAATATTATGAGTGGTAGTATTCCAGAAACATTCGCCGAGCCTGGTACTGTTCCATGAATCATTGCCATTTGGGTGTGATCGTTGCCAAGACGAGCCATCTGCCATCCTTTTAAAACCACCAAGAGAAAGCTTATTAAGCTACAGAAATTGCACGACAGGTCTGTTTTCCTTTCTTCTTTACCATTTGATGCCCTTGAAGGAAATGAGGTCACTCAGGCACGACTTGATTTTAACGAACCCTTGCGGGCTTCTGATGATCACCGGCCCATTTTCTTTTTAAACGTTCGGAACCGTTACATTAATGATAACTTCTGGAGTCTTGACCCAGAACAATGTCAACCTCATTAGAGACTCTCAGAATGAAGCATCTGGAGGAACCGCGCTCCTGTCCCCCATGTTGGTGTCCCTGCCCTTTTTCTGGGTGGAATTTAAGTAGAGACCTCAGGAGCTGTTTCTGGTCTCTTTATTCAATTTGGGTTTCCTGCCACTTTTCTTTCTGATGTTCTTTTTTTTTTCTTAGCTTGGATATTTTGTCTTGAGAACTCAGGGCATCTGTCTTTCCTGTGCCACCCTTCCTCTTTCCTCACCTGGAGCAGCACACTTTATGATGCAATTCTCCCTTTCAAATGTAGCTTTAGAAGCCATTTGGGTATCTTTAGAAATTTTCCTAGGTGTCAGCTCACGCGAGACACCTCACTCCAGATGTCTTGTTTCCCCTTTAAGTTGAACAAAACCCATGTTGGGTACCCACTGCGAGGTGGGCTTTGTGCAGCAGCTGCAAGGTACAAAGGAAAACAAAATGTGCTCCCTGCTTTCAAGTGAGAAATGCAAGCACATACACACAAGGCAGCATGTCAGAACACTGTTTGGGATCCATGTCACTTAGCTGACCCCAGAGGGCCGGCAAAGCTCCAGGTGTGGCCTCACAGAATGGACAATGTTGAAACATGAGTGTGTTATCCCCCCACCCCTGACTCTCCTACCCCACAGTATTTCCTTCCTGAGTTCCATTGGCAGCCATTAAGGATGCATAGGGCCATGCCCCTTTGTACAGTATTCATGTAAAATGCATCTCTCCATTTGTGAACGTGTATTTAGTTTGCAAAAAGATGTACGGGGCTGCATTGCATGCTGAAGTCTATTTCTTGCTTTCCTTCCCTGATGACTATTTAAGAGATTCATTTGTATTGTTGTGGAAGTGTCTGGGTTGTTATGTCTGCTTGTGTCATGATGCCCTGAGCTCTGTGTCCTGCACACCCTCCGTCATCTCAGTGTGGGACAACCATGTGGTTTCTTGTTCTCGTTCTCCTTGCCCCAAATAGCCACATCAGAGTGCTTGGTTACACCCTTGTGGATGGGCATGAGAAACATATATGTCCAAGAATGGGAGTTGTTAACTCATAGAAGGCAGAAGAATGACCCAAAGATATCCATGTTCTAATGCCTGGATTCTCCAAATACATTACATGAGGCAAAGTAGACTTTACAGATATGGTGAGATTAAGATCTCAAGATGGAGTGCTTATCTGTTCATAGAGTGTCTTCTCTGGGACTTTTGAAGAAGAACAAAGAGCCAGGAGGACCTGTCAGAGAAAGACCCAAAGTTAGGCCATACACTGTTAGCTTTAGAGGCATGCAAAGGTCCAGGAACCAAGGAATACAGTAGCCTCTGAATATAAAAAGAAAGGAAAACAGGCTTTCTTTACTCCCCTGGAAGGAACCAGACTAGCAGCTTGCCCATGAGGTCATCATCCCTCTGTGATCTTTTAAGCTGCTTAGTTTCAGTGGTTTGTAACAGAAGACTCAGAAAATCGCATGTAACAGACAGGCAGACAAGACTCAGCATGCCTGTCTTGACCTATACCCAAAATGGCTGTGCATGACCTCCCTGAGTCTCCATAGGCAACACTCACCCTAGTTCAGCTTTCTGGTCTCTGATCCTCTCGTAGGTACAAAGCATAAGCGAGTGTCTTAGCTTTCTTGTTACTAGGACTGAATACCCGACAAGAGGCAACATAAGAGAGGAAGGGTCTCTTATGACTCAGAGTCTGGGGGAATACAGTCCATCATGGTGGGAATGCATGGCGGTAGGAGCCTGAGGCAGCTGGTCACATTACATCTATAGTTGGAATGAGAGTAGATCAGAAGTGTGGCCATGCTATAAAACCTTAAGGCCTGCATCCGGTGACGCACTTCCTCCAGTGAGGTTCCAGCCTCTCAAAGTTCCACAGCTGTCCAAACTAGCGCCACTCTTCAGAACCAAATGCCCAAGCCTAAGGGGGAACATTTCACATTCAACCCACAGCACTAAGTCTTAAGGAAAGAGGGAGACCGCCGCCAAACTAGGTGAGGTTTTGCATAACGTGGGGAGTGACCTGGAGCCCTTGGCTCTATGGCTGGCCTGGGAGTTTGGGGAAAGATAAAGTCAATAGCATCCTGAGGACGAGGACAGTGGAGGTGGGAACATGAGAGCTGTGCAGACTCAATGGAAGAGGGCAGACAGTGGGAGGTAACATGGGCAAGGGCCACAGTCAGGGGAGGTTCTCAGTTCCAGTTACACAGCTGCTTTGTGGTCCTGGACAAGTTGGTAGCGCTCTCTCTCTCTCTCTCTCTCTCTCTCTCTCTCTCTCTCTGTCTGTGAGTGAGTGTGTGTGTGTGTGTGTGTGTGTGCAGCCTCAACCTTGCTATGATGTTCCCAGAGTGCTGTGCATGTGCAACAGCCTGTGTGCTTCTTCTTACCCCTCAATCCTTGTCATCTGAAAGGAGAAACTTTGGAAGGAAGGACTGATTTGGGCTCGTGGTTCCAAGAGATACAGAATGCAGGTGAGGAGGTAGCAGCTGCAAGCTCATTCACAACTGGGTGAACCTGCAAGTAGAGAGAAGACTGGAATTAGGGATGGGCTGTAAACCTCAAGGTCTGCTTCCCCAAGGGATCTGCATCCTCTAGCCAGGTCCACCTCCTGGAGGATTCACATCATCCCAAAACAGAGTCCCCTGCTGGGGAGCAAGTGTTCCAACTCGTGAGCCTATGGGGACATCTCACATGCAAGACACAACAGCATCAGTAGACACAACAATAATGATGCTATCAATCTCATTGCCTCCATAATTACAATAATGATTATGATTCTGTATTCTTTCCATCAGAAGAGGGGAAATTTGATTTTTCTTCCTAATGTATGGTATCCATTAATGACCTAGCTTTCCTGGCTGAAGAATAGTGATTTGTATTTATCATACTTCCATGCAAATGATTTGGTCCTTTATTTCTCAAGTAGATTTCCCTCATCATCCCTGGCCATATATGCCTAAAAATATATTAGTTTGGAGTGGGGAGACAGCTCAGTGGGTACAAGAGCCTGCTATGCAAATGCGAGGACCTTAGTTTGAATCCACAGCTCCTATATAAGCTGTGCATGCCTGTACCCCAGAATTGAAGAGTGGAGAAAGATGAATCTCAAGAACTCACTAGCCAGCTAGTGTACCCTCTGGTCCAGGGAAAAGCCATATCTCAAGAGAATGAGGTAGAGGGTAGTCAGAGGAAACACTGGACATCCTGCTTTGACCTCCACAAGTGCGAGCATTGGACACTCACATACATTTAAAACACACACGCACACACGCACACACGCACACACGCACGCCCGTACGCACATAAATAGTAGGGTTTTGTTGTTGTTGTTGTTGTTTTTACTGTTGTTCACAGCATGGTGCAACATCTCCTTTGTTCCACAAGCTCTGTCCCAGCACTTTGCAGGTCTTAAATAATATAAAGGAGGAGAGAAGAGCCAGAAAGCCGTGTGGTGGCTCAATGTTACAGAGATGAAAGCCTGGGTCAGAAGACCAGGAGCAAGGCAGAGGAGCCTCAAAGAGGCATTGCCAAGGGAGACAAGAAAAGCAGTTTTCAAGATAAGACTTACCGAGAGTTAAAGCACAGGTGACTCCGGAGACAGTGGCAGAGTCTTCATTAGAGGGAGCTTGGGAAGAGGAACACCAGTGGGAACCTGGGCTTCTGCAGGGCCAGACTGCAGAGAGGTGAATACACACCAGCTTCCACTTGCCAGGCCTCTGAAGCCCTCTTTGACTTGCACAGGCAGAGGCTGATACTTTCTCTTCTCTGTGGTCCTTGTCTCTTTCCTCGTCTGCCTTAAGAGAGGAGGTGGCACCCCTCTGGAATCTGAGTTCCTGAATATCTCCCAACAGACTACGTTTTTATTGAGAATTTCATACAGGCCATAAATGTGCTCTGTTCAAATCCACCTAGGTTCTTACCTCTTGAATTCTTCTCTTGTCCCCCACTTTCTCCTCCAAGTTCATGGACGTTATTAGGAAAGCCCACGGAGTCCAATTAGCACTGCTACTCTGTCCATAGGTATAGGCACCTACTGAAGCATGGGAGGCTTCTCAGGGCCACATCCCCAAGGATAACTGTTACTGTCTCTTGAGGTGGCCACCAATCGCCATGGCCACCAATCGCCAATAGCTCCTTGACTACAGGGGGCCTTCATGACTCCCTCCCGCATTCATGCTTGGATTTTGTCTGGCTTCATCTTGAGCAAGTCTTGTGTGTGTAGTTGCAGCTACTCTGAATTCATGTTCCATGTCCTTGTCATGTCCAGAAAACAAAGTTTTATTGCACATTTTCCACTACCAGCATCGGTAAGGACCTTGCCACCCTCTCTTCCACACTCATCCCTGAACCTCGGAGCATCTTATGTGTTCTTCTTTCCCTTTTTTTCCCCACTGTTCTCTTGCTCAAGGCCAAGATTTATTAAGATAACGTGTACTATCTGTTTGCTCTGTCCTTAGCCAAGTGCCTTGTGTACATTCTCGAGAACATAACTGTAACAGAGCAAATGTTCCTGTTATAACAGTGGGGGCTGAGGCAAGAGGGGCTTTGAGAGATGTTCACAGTTATGCGAATGGCAGAATATGAAAGGGGGTCTGCACAGGGCTTCTGGCTCTTGAGAATGGTTGCCTGAGTTCTCCCAGTGCCAAACAAGGCATGGTGCTCGTGGGCAGCTCAGCATGCACTCAGGTTTTAGGCTGGCAAGCTGGCTCAGTGGCACAATTAAGAGCATGAGTTTGGATCCCTAGCACTCTTGTGTGCCTGTAAACCCAGCATGAAGGGGAAGAGACAGGTGGATCCCAAGAGCTCGCTAGCTAGCCGGCCTAGCCGGCTCAGCGAGAGACCCTCTCTCAAAGGAATAAGGTAGAAATAAATAAAGGAGAGAAGACATCTTGCTGCAGTCTCTGCCTGTGTACGAGGCCACACATACTCACATCTGTGCAGCAACCCCCCCACACACACACACAGCCAGGCAAGTGTCATCAGAAACGGGGGCTCTATTCTCAATACTGATGTTACCAGGGCCGCGGTGGAGGAGTCCAGAGGGATCCTATCCAGATGCCCAGGTTCTGAGAAGAGGGTAAGCCTAGAGCTGCTGCTACACATGTGGGCAGTCTACCCACCCCCAAGAAATTAAAATAAGAAAGGAATCAAAGAAGTTAGCTCTCTCCTCTTATAAGACTCCTTCGGTGAGTAATGATCAAACTTGCCCTGGGCATCTTCTTCGAGGCTCTATACCCCATTGCCCACACAGTTCTTCATTGGGCTCTACATAAATTTCCCATGATTCTACCCTCCTTTTGATTGTTAAATATACAGTTGTAGCAATGAGCCCGGCATTCTTGGTTGGGAGCTGGGTTGGATAGAAGCTAGCTGAGTGAGGCAGCTACTCCAGGCCTGCAAGGCCATGGCTATGAGGTTGTCAAGCTGAGGTATAAGCATTTCACAGTGAGCGCTGAGTCACTCCAACGCAGACCAATGGGGAAGGTGCAGGGTGTGTTTTCCTACAGCCTTTCCCTGAAAGAGTTAAACAATATCTCTGAACAAATGGTGACAGAAACTACCAGGGAGATCTTGGGGTGCAGTGACATCATGGGACACAGTGAGCCATGAAGATCTACGAACTCAGGACCTTTCCAGTTTGGTGTCCCATTTCTTTGGGTCTGGTTTAATGTGGAGTCCCAGTAGGGATCGTGTTCAGTTTGGTCATTGACAGTGTATCAAATACAGAAAGAGATGATAAACATGGAAGTGGAACCCAGGAAAGTCACCAGTTCCTGGGGTTCATCAGCCTGGAGGAGAAGGAAATTGAGGAAGCCTTCCCTGAACTTCTCAAAAGTGGGGCCTGGGAAGAATGGGTCAGCTGTCAGCTCCTGTCACCTTCAGTCTAGAGACAGAGCCAGCCCTCAGATTCAAATGTGGAACGGGAAGAACACAGACCCACATTCATTTTAATCTTTGATGTCTGTACTGGCTGGTTTTGTGTCAACTTGACACAAGCTGGAGTTATCATAGAGAACGGAGCTTCAGTTGAGAAAATGCCTCCATGAGATCCAACTGTAAGGCATTGTCTCAATTAGTGATCAAGGGGGGAGGGCCCCTTGTGGGTGGTACCATCCCTGGGTTGGTAGTCTTGGGCTCTGTAAGAGAGCCAGCTGAGAAAGCCGAGGGAAGCAAGCCAGTAAGAAACATCCCTCCATGGCCTCTGCATCAGCTCCTGCTTCCTGCCCTGCTTAGTTCCAGTCCTGACATGGAAGTGTAAGCTGAATAAACCCTTCCCTCCAAAACTTGCTTCTTGGTCATGATGTTTTGTACAGGAATAGAAACCCTGACTAAGACAATGTCCCTGAATTTATCTCATCTCATCAAGCCCAGAAGTTCAAGGAGCAAGTTATGTGAGGCCAAAGAGCCAGGGTCTGGGACCAAAGTTGAGTGGAGATGGATGGAGGGCAAACCGGAGCTCTGTGAAATAGTTCTTATATGCCACAAGCTAGACACAAGATGGCTAAATAAAACTCGGGTTGACACTTTGGGGGTGACTAAGAAATGTATTTTAACACTGACTTTCAAGACTCATTCAGCAGCACCATGGAACTAAGCTTCTCGCTGGAACGCCTTCCAATCCTCCCCTTGTAGGACAGCTGGGTGTGGTCTGAAGCAGCTGCTAAGGCTGGAGGGGTTTCAGTGGCTCCCTGAAGTCCTCTGTACCAAACCAGGATCTGCCTGCCAACAAACCACAGGAGAGCAACATTTAAATGCTTTGGGTTCCTCATCATTCGGCGTAGGGTTTTATAAATCAGGGCAACGCCTATCTGGAGTTGGTGGCATGGTTGGGCATTCACTGGAGCTACAAGGAAAGGGTGTGTTTGTTCCCTGTGTGCAGAGGCCTTGCTGACTAACCCCATGATAAGTGAGAACCCTGAAGCCCTTTCAGAGCTGTGGATTTAGTCATCTAGCACAGAACATGGCCTGGGCTTTGTCCCGATCTCTAGTACCCCCTAGCTCTGCCATTTCAGCACATAGCCTAGAGCTTCTGAAGCCCAGCTTGGAAACCTGTCTCCTGTGATTGGCCCACATAGCCCCCCTGTGATTGGCCCAAATAACTCCCCTGTGGTTGGCCCAAATAACCCCCTGTGATTGGCCCAAATAACCCCCCTGTGATTGGCCTAAATAACCCCCCTGTGATTGGCCCACATAGCCCCCCTGTGACTGGCCCACATAGCCCCCTGTGATTGGCCTACATACATGCAAATGTCAGCCAGAGGCAGTTCTCAAAGGGGCTCTGTTTCTGGAGTGCTGGTTTCCATTGAGCTGGCTGCTGACTTTCACTTAGCCATTTAAAAATGCCTCACAGGGAAGGGGTAACAATAAACTCTCATTTTGCCATTCCTGGGCATATCACTGAGCCAAATTAATTCTCAGCTTCTTTGAGTACAGTTTGTGTCCTGATAATCCATTCCCTCATGTAGGCTTTATTCATCTTTTCTCTGTCCCTCAGCTTGCCACAGGCTGTACTACAAACTCTAAACCTTTTCTTGGACAGGTATCAATTTGTAAGGTCTCTATCACCCAGCCTTAGAGGTTGGTTAGTAAGCAAGATTAGTTCTAATTGGTGGCTCTTTCCTGGAATGGTGGCCCTTGCTTCTAAACTCTTTTTGCTAAGGCTAGATTTTTGGGTTTTGATTCTTGGGGATTTTTGTTGATTTTTGATTTTTGAGTGTGTGTGAGTGTGTGTGTGTGTGTGTGCGCGCGCATGCATGTGTGCATATGTGCATGCATGTATGTGCATGTGCTTGTGTTTGTGTGTGTTTGAAAGAGTCTTACTCAGTAACCTAGGCTGGCTTCAAATTCTCTCTCCTCCTGCCTCAGCCTCCTCAGCCTCAATAACAGGTGAGTACCCCCTACTCGGTTAAGACTCAGCCCTCTGAGGTGGTCTGTCTCACAGGGGAGCCTAGACAGTGCTGACTGCTTTTCCCCATCAACTCTGGATGTCCTCCATTCTTCTTTCTGTTAAAAAACAGGTACTTAAAATGATTTTCTCTATGAAAAGGAAAAGCTCCTAGAGTCAAACACCTCCTGCTTCCCTCTCTGTAAGCATCCTCATCTCTTTTTGTTTGCTTTTTTTGTTTTGTTTTTTTTCAAGACAGGGTTTCTCTGTGTAGCCCTGGTTGTCCTGGAACTCACTCTGTAGACCAGGCTGGCCTCGAACTCAGAAATCCACCTGTCTCTGCCTCCCAAGGGCTGGGATTAAAGACGTGTGCCACCACTGCCCCGCGCATCCTCAACTCTTGATGTCTTTCCTTACATGACCTCACAGCTGGCCTTTGCCAAAACACCAAGCCTTCTTTTTCCAGTGTTCTGGCCCATTTCTTCCATTTTGCTAACCTCCAAGGTTGCTGCTGGCTTCTGCTGGCACTTCGCAGCCTGTGCTTTAATCACTGAACTTCCATACTGGATGTAAACTCTTTTCTCATTTTTCCTTAAAGCTCACTCCTCCTGTGCCCTTCATGGGGTAGCAGGGCAGCCCTCCTTCCACTTTGCTATCTGAAGGCTGCTCAGTGCTATCTTTCCAGTCTGGGATAGGAAATTGTGCCCTCTACTGAGAGCATGATGTAAGAAAAAAATGTCTTCCTTCCATCCTCAGCTCTCACCAACCTGTGCCATCTCAGCCATTGCATTAGGGGACTTGGATCTCGACTTATGCATCTGCGAAATGGGGATAACAATGTTTTGTAGAGTGTTAAGGGGCTTAATTCATAGAAACATCCAGATGCAGTCAGTGTCTTCTATAACTGCCACTTTCTAATATTCTGGCATTTTAACTCTGCTGGGCTTCCGTTACTATGTTAATAAATTACCCTAAATGTAGAGATCTAAAACATGGCAGGCTTATATTATATAGTGGTGGAGGTCAGGAGTCTTAAGTCTTACTGGGCTAAAAGTCAACGAATATGGAAGAGTCATCTTTTAATTCTTCTGCCTTTTAAAGTCCAACCTGTGGTTGGAATTCTTTTCCATGGTCAAACCCAGTAACGGGAGCCTAGGCTTCTGTCTCTGAGTTTCTTTCACAAGGACACTCAGGATGACTCTGAACCCACCACTTATGATCTGAGGTTATTTTTCTACCTCAAAGAACCCTGTCTGAGGCCTTAAGAGCTCTACCTGCAGATAACTGTTTAGCCATGCAAGCCTGGTCATGTGATGCAGGTCACTAGAACCCACAGCTTTTCCAGGTCTTCCTTTGGCTTGATTCAAGGACTGCCTTTTCTTTACATCATTTCTCTGTGTGACTGGCTGAGACACTGGGGCTTCAGTGGTCACCTCTGTGCAGATTTCTCTTCCTGGAAGGTGACTTAGTGCCAGTCTCAAGTCTCCTCAGGCCTCCGCAGGTCACCTTCTAGGGTAATTTCCACACCGATTCAAGGAAACTCTCCCAAACCCTATAATCTATCCATTGCCTTCGTCTGACGAGTTTCAGTTGAATCAGGCTGCTTTCAGTTGAAAGCCATCACATAGTAAAGACAAGCTAGTCTGTTTCCCAAGTATTAGGATATGCCCCCACCTGTAATCTTAACTACAAATGGTTCTGTACTACGGTTTCCAGACAATGGCAACAGTGTCTTTGTTTCAAAAAGTTATTGTAACTGTCTTGCAACCCTAGCTTTATCTCAAAAGTTTGGGATGACTAGCTGTTGCTATGACTACCCCGTTACCACCACCTTGCAGTCAAACTTTTGTTTCTGGAGATCCTTATGACTAACCCTGACTTGTTATTCTCAGGTTTTTCTCCTGTAACCTTGCCTATTTGGCCCACCTAACCCTTTTGGAAAGCCCCCACCCTTGAGCTATGAAAACCTTGTTTTCCTCACATCCAATGATGATCTCTTAACCCCACCTTTACTGGGAGACAGCTGTGTACATAAATGTAAGAAGCTTGCTTTAAGTTGGCCATGTGCATTTGGGTCCGTGGTCTTTCTCCTTGGATCTTTGGGATTAACACAGTCAACAAATGTTCCAGGTTCCCCCCATGTCTTTTGGTATTTATGGAGGACTAGGAGATATCTTCGAATACTTTGCATTTGCCAAGTGCAGAAGCCGTGAGAATGTATTTTGGCAGACGCCCCTGTCACAGAGATCATCGCGGACTGCTAGCTAGCTCCTACTTGTGAAAGTCCATGACAGTATTTGGGTGAGACTAGGCTTCTTTGCAGAGCTATTTATTGAAGATGCTGTTGTTTCTCCCGATAATTATTGTTGGCATCTTGATAATAATAATAAAAATATCAGGTGGCTGTAGTTGGATGGGTTTACAGCTGAGTGTTGTCTTCAATGCCATTGAAGAATACCAGTAGGCTCTGTCACTATGGCTCTGTCATATAACTTGAAATCAGATATGGTGATACCTGAAGCGTTATTTTTCTAAGCATTTTTTGAGATATCCAGATCTTATGTGTGCTTCTGTACGAATTTTAAGATTGACTTTTCTATTTATGTGAAGAGAGTCATTAGAATTTTGGTGGCAGTGGCATTTAATCTACAGACTTAATCTATAGATTTGCAAAACAGCTATTTTGATAATATATATTCTACTAGGCCTTGAGCACAGGAGGTCTCTCCATCTTTTCGGGTCTCTATCTGTTGCTTCAGTGATTTGAAACATTCATGGTAGCATTCATTCTATCTCTTCAATCATTAGGACTCTCTATCTTTTGATTGTGTGTGTGTGTGTGTGTGTGTGTGTGTCATTGTGGTTCAGATTATTTCCCTGAATTCTTTATCAACAAGTTCGTTATTGATATGTAGGAGGGATACCAGTTTTTATATATTAATTTTGTGTCCTGCTATTTTGCTGAAAGTGTTTATCAGCCCTGAGAGTTTGTTTGCGGGTTCTTTAGGGATTCTTACATATAAGATCATGTGGTGAGAAAAGTTCCCCCTGGGCTCAGCTTTCTAAGCATTTGGTTTCTAGATGGTGGCACTGTTTGGGACTGAGGTTATTGACCTATTAGAAGACAGAGGCTTGCCTGAGGCTGACTTTGAGAGTTTATAGGCTTGCCCATGTGTAGGTTTGCTCCTGATGCTTTCAGACTCTGGTTAAAGATGTGATTGCTCAGCTTCCTTCTCTAGCCACCAGCTGCCATGCCTCCCCCAGGCCTTCGTGGACTCCTACCCCTCTGAAGCCGTAAACTCTAATAAGCTCTTTTTTTCTGTAAGTTGCCTTAGGTCAAGGCACTTTGTCACATCAAGAAACAGTCACTGATACAAATCAAGCTCTGGAGATGAGGATGCTCTGACTTCTTTACCCAGCTATGTCCTTTTTATTTCCTCCTCTGATCTTAATAAAAAGCATTTTTTTTTTCAATTAGCATCTCTTGCCAGCAACTTAGCATATTAGAGAAGCAGGTGTGAATCTGTCTCTCAGATCTATGACTGTTGGATGTTCTTGGGATCTGTTTCTTAGAACTATATCTGTTCAGTGGTCTTGGGATTTTTTTTGTTAAGTCTACAACTGTTTGATGGTCTTGGGATGTTTTTAGGTCTAGGATTGTTTGATGGTCTTGGGATCTGTTCAGTGATCTTGGGATGTGTTTCATAGGTCTACTGTCTGTTGGATGGTCTTTGGATCTGTTTTGCAGGTCTATGACTGCTCGACAGTCTTGTAAGACCTAAAGGTGTAAAGAAGCCTCTCTCTTCTCCCCCTTTCATGCGTCAGCCTTGCATCCTGATCTGCTAAGATTGGCTGTCATGGCTTCATTGTCCTTTTCTTTCTCCTGGGTGTCTCCCCTGATGAGATAATTGCCTTTTAATTTGCTTCTACTTTCTCAGTGCTGTATAATAACATAATATATGTCTGAAATGCAAGGTTTAGGGTCAAGATCTGATGATGAAGCCCACTTCCCCTGGACTCTCTGGTTCCAGGAAGACACTGATGGTTTACAGTTGCCAGTAAAGGAGTCAAGCAAAGATGCAAACTTCCTGGCACCAGGAGAAGATGATGGGAGGAAAATGAGATGTTTTAGAAACAACAAAGGGATCTGTGACACAGGACCTCTGTGGGATGATGTCAGAGGGATGATGTTATACTTGACATAAACTGACAGTTAATCGACTGGAGAGTTGGGAGCCATTCAGCAGGGGTGTGTGCAGGAGAAAACATGCCTACCCTGAAGAGCAAGGACGAGTGTCTGTGTCCACTCCAGTGTGTGGTGTTATTCAGCGGTCTTTGCTTGTGAGGCTGTATTCAAGAGGAAATGGATCTGTTTCCTGTGCAGTCAGCAAGAATACTGACAAGTATAGGCTACAAAACAGCAACAATAATTTTATGTAAAAAGAGCTTTCCCTCTGCATTTCTCATATCACAGTAGCTAGGATGCTTCTGCTGTGGGTCCAAGGGCTTCCTGCCATGGGTGTTGTGATGGTTAATATCAGTTGTCAGTTTGACAAGATGTGAAATCACCAAAGAGGCAAGTCTCTTGGCACACCTGTGAGAGGTTATCTTGATTAAGTTAGTTGCACATCAAAGAGTCTCTCTGAGTGTGGGTGGCACCATTCCCTATGCTGGGGTCCTGGACTAAATAAAAAAGGGGAAATTTGGCTTAGCACCAGCATTCATTGTTCTTTTCATTCAACTGTGGATGCTTCAAGATCTCGATGCCATTGCCTTTCCATTATGATGGACTGTGCATTGTTTTGTGAGTCGAAATACTGCCTCCATTCATCCATCCATCAAGCATCTGTCTGTCTGTCTTCTGTCCCTCCCTCCAGTTGACTTCAGTCTCAGGATATTTTATCACAAAAGCAAGAAAGTAGCTAAGACAGATGAAGATCTCTCTCTCTCTCTCTCTCTCTCTCTCACTCTCACTCTGTGTGTGTGTGTGTGTCTCCCCTCCTGTAAGATCTCACACCTCAGAGATTTTACTTCCATCTGGGTACCTTGCTCTATCCAACACAGATTATCTGAGTCATCCAAGAAGCCACTGGATGTTTCAATGTGGATCTCCAAGAAAGGGTCTGAAGAAGAAAGCTATAAATCTGAATTAAATTATAAACAATCCTTTCCCATTACAGGCTTATTGACCAGCCCAATTTGAAAACCATATGGTTTTACTGGGGGGGAAATGAGCAGATTACCCCAGATTCTAGAAACCACCCACCAGTGAGTGCCTCTGCACTGATAATTGATGATATTGGCAGAAATTATTTGGATGTGCTGGGTGGAGATGAAGGACATCAAAACTCCCAGACCTAAGATTTCTACTCTGCTGCTTACCTCAGGCATGATTGTGAACTGGATTTTCATGGACCATTGAGATGGCTCAGTGGTCGAGGGTGCTTACTGGAAGCCCAATGATCTTTGTTCAGCCCTTGGAATCCATAGTGGAAGGAGAATAGAGACTCCAGAAAGAAGCCCTCTGATTCCCCTGTATGTGCCTTGGCATGGACATGTCATCACACGCACACATGCTAATCATAATAAAATACAGTGAAGAACCCTGCTTTCCAGGCTGTATAAGGATGATAAAAATCATTTCTTCTTGGGTAAATTAAAATTCCAAGTGAGGTATTTGTAATAGCTAATGCTCATGCTCCACTTGCTTTCTGCTGCTTGGTTTCAAGCACATGCGTTAGCTCATGGATTTCTAATACCTCTTCCAGACAGAGTCTATCATTCCCATTCCACACTTAACCAGCTAATGAATCGGCAGGTTAACTAGTCATGGTGGTGCATGTCTGTGATCTCAAGGATCTAGAGTCAGAAGCAGGAGAGTGGGGAGTTTGAGCCTCAGCGGAACGCTGGGAGGAGAAGGGGAGAAAGGCGAGATCGGGAGGAAGGAGAAGATGATGATGAAGAAGAGGAGAAAGAAAGGGGAGAAGATGAAGAAGGAGGAAGGGAGGAGAAAGAGAAGGAGCTAGACAGCACAGGAAAGAAAAGCAAGAGGTGAAATAGATTGCCAACGGTAGCACAACCTACGAGGGGCGGAGCTGAGGCGCACACCTTGGTCAACTTACCTGGGGTCTTTTCTTCCGAAGGAGTCTGCTCTGCTATTGTGGTAGGGAGCACTTTCCTCAGAGCTCAGAACACACCACGTGCTCCCTAACTATTAGCTAATGTTCTAATCACTACCTGACCCTGGTGCTCAGTGAGCAGTTATCACAACTCACCAGCATCTGCAGTAGCTCAATAGGTCCTTGCAAAGTCAGGGCACCTGTGTCCTCATTGTGTGTCTGCCTTCTGGGGGCGTGGGAAGACAGCATGCATGGAGGCATGTGCTCATGGAGATCAGGGCTGTCTGATTCAGAGCCTGTTGGGCCACAGAAGCAGGTTAAGGAGTATTGTTTCCTGTGTTTCTCATCAGTTTGAAAGGGTATTCTTAAGTCAGAACTCTGGAACCCCAGTGTTTCTTGAGTTCTGTAAGGCACAAAGGTACCGGGAGATCACCGGTGTCAAAGAGAACGGCTTCTGACTACAAGGGAGGAGAGGGGGAGAAAGATGTCTTTGTCATTGCAAAAAGAAATTCTGAAGCACGACTCAGATCCTCGGGTGCTTGAGACTTGATGCTTGAGAGGGGAAAACAAAAGTTTCACTGTCCAACTTAGACGTCTGATGACTCTGCTGAGGCTATTGGTGCTTTGAAGGTGGCTCTGGCCACTTCATTCTCTCCAGTCTTTCCCTCCTTTCCCTGACCAAAAATTCTCACCCAAACCCTCTGCACATAAATGTGTGTTTTAGAGATACTCAGGTCTGGGCTTGGGACCAGTATTCTGTTTGTAAGGAACTAGACAAGAACCATTACCTCTGGTGAACTTTCTCTCTCTCTCTCTCTCTCTCTCCCCCTCCCTCCCTCCCTCCTCCTCCCACAGCCCCCTTTCTCTGTATATATCCTACAGGTAAGAGAGCAAGCTTGGCCGTTATGCTTAGTAAGCTGGCCATCCTTAATAAAGCAGTCTCTTTGGCTGTGCAGATATGGTTGACGTTCATGTTACAGTGTGCATTCCCCTATGAGTATGTCTGAGCCTCAGTAAATCCCACTGCTGAGTTCAGCTGAATTCAGTGACAAACCTTTGACCTCTGAGTCCATGAAATCAAGAACGGTTTGTTGAAAGTGCTCATCAGACACCTACCATCGACACGGTAAATATATGAAATTCACAACCACAAAAGCCCCGTATCAGAGTCTTTATCTCACCATTTCTCTCAGATCCCTATTGTCCTCAGTGTCAAAAACACCTTCAAATTGCATTGCTTTGCCAGGACATGCATTTATTTCTTGCTCACGAATCTGAAGGTCATCAGGAGCCCATCTGATCTGAACGGGGGCTCAGGTGGATTTAGCTGTAACTGAGTTCGGCTTCAGGCTACTGCCTATGGTTCTTATTCTCTCAATGAGGGCACCAGGCAAGCCTTCTCCTGCAAACCAGTCTCCAGCCTCCGCTGCACTTACTTCCAAAAGCACCTGTGGGTCTGTTCCAGATTTTTTCTGTTTTGCTGTGATGGTAACGTGCTGACCAAAAGCAACCTGGGGGAGCAAAAGGTTTAATTCATCTTACAAGTTACAGTGTATCACTGCGTGAGGTCTGGGTAGGAACTCAAGTAGGAATTCAGAGGAGAAAGCATAGAGGAGCTGCTTACAGCTTTGCTCAGGGCTTCATGCATACCTGGCTTTCTTATACAGCCCAGGTCCCCTTGCCCAGGAAATGGTACCACCCACAGTTGTCTGGGCCCTCCTGTATTCGTCAGCAGTGGAGACAGTCTCCCCACATAACCATGGGTCAATCTGATCTGGGTTATCCCTCAGTTAAAACTCCCTCCTCAGATACCTCTAGGCTATATCAAGTTACAATTAGGACAGGGTCCAAGCCAGCCACAAGGATGCTCAGGTGTGAGATCATAGCTAAGGGGTGCATGGATGTAAATGCTACATGGGTTGAAAAATTGGGTTGGTGTCTCCTTTTCCCATCTCTGAAAGTCTGTATCCCTGAATCTCTTGATGCTTTATTGAGCCGATACTTTCAGGCTGCATAGGATAGACCTGGCTGGGTAAGTGACTTCACTCTGTAGGTAGGTCACATAGAGCACAAGACTGGTACGTGACAGCATCTCAGCCTGGTAGAATTAGGACACGGTCACTCATTATGGGGTCACTAGTGCCCAGCAGTATGCCTGGCACCAAATGGCTGTTCAATGAGTGATTGTTGGAAGGACACACAACCACCCTAAGGCCACCCCTGCGACTGGCTGTTCCCCCAAAGAAGACTTCATTCCACTGTGATCATCAGTATTGTCCTGAATCAGCTTCTCTGTGGTCGTTCTTTCTTGACTTTCTATTGCTTTATGTTTTTAAATTTATTTTTACTTTTACAAATACTGCTACATTCTTTAAGCGCTCACAAGAAGAAGGGAATCCATTGGATGAATTAGCTCTGCTATTGGGCAGAGCTGTCCAGCATAACATTCTGCCTTATTGGAATGAACCAGCCACTAAGTGAAGGCCTACTTCAATTGCACATCATTAGTTCAATAGGACATTGTGAGGTATGTGCTAGGATTGCCTTTGGCTCTGGCCTCAGCATGGGTCTATGGGCTTGGCTGTCACTTAGCAACCCAAGAATGTTTCATTAGTTTGTTTCATCTCTTTCTTTGTGGGGCTACATACTGAGCTCCAAAAAGAGAGCTCTCCTCCACCCAAGAGAGACTTTTCTCTCCCTGTGGTGCTCAGCATAGGCTGCTGAGCCAATGCCATCCCCTGCACAGCACAGCCTACCAGGAAATGGCCCTGCCATCACCAGCTGAAGCAGGAAACTACTTTACATCTTGTATCCCAAACTGTGCTCGCTAAGTCTGTTAAGACTGATGAAGACCCAAGGTGCCCGAGCCCAAACTAAAGCACAAAAGAGTGTGTGTGTGTGTGTCTATGGGTGAGTAGGTGTGCATTCATTTTACTAGAACAAAATTCTGCTAGAAGGAAATGTGTCAGAGGTCTTTTAGGTGAGAGGTGGAGAGAAAATGTAATTTTTCTTGGCAGATCAGTGGGTAATGAGAGACTAGGGTAGGTGACTGTTGAGACAAGGAAGGGAAGTTGGGGTCCAGAGCTCTTAGGTTGGACTTTAAGTAACAGACAGAGCTGGGGCCAGTCCAGAAAGAGAACAAGCAACCAAGGACAAGTCAGAGATGAAGATGAATGCTTACTCAACAGACTGTCCCCCAAGACATGGTGTGGGTAGAGGACATGATCAGGATATCACACGAGGCCATAAACTTCTGGAAACCTCAGTTGTATCCTATCCTATCTATTTATCTGTCTGTCTGTCTATCTATCTATCTTTTCTCTATATATATATCTTTCATTCATATTTTTTTTCCTAAAAATACTGGTAAATACCCGAGTGAGCGCTATAAATGCTAAGTCAACAAATGAAGTTATAAATAAATAAATTAAAAACAGCAAACGCTGAGTTCCTCTGCAAGCGGACTATAGGGTGGGCCTTGAACTTGAAGACACAGGAAAAAAAAAATGACTTTCACAAATTTGTCAAACTGACAGAGGAGAAAGGGGAAAAGATTGAAAAGGGAATGAAAGAACACCCAGTCACTACCTAGAGCATGACAGAGTGGTTACTGCTTGAATGAAGAAAGTGCCAGAAGGCAGGTCTCTATCAGGGATCTCTACTGTCTCTACTGTGTATAGCTCACCCCATCAACAGGAGAATGCATCTCCCCAACAATGCAGAGTTTGTAATGATAATCAGTAATCTTGACTCTAACTTGGTGGTGGACATGCTGCCCTACCTTTGACCTGGTGGTGGTGGTGGTTATTGGTGGTACATGTGTGGGTGTCAGTGTTTATGTGGAGGTGGCAAGGCCACGTGTTTCAGAAACATGTCCCAACAAGCTAACTCTGGTTTGGGTGATTACAAGGTTGACTATCATGGAGGTGGGAACACCTTCAGAATCCAATCCTATCAACATCATTTTCTTTCTGTCTGTGTCCTCAGTTGCACTGTCTCCAGAACCCAGAGCACCAAACTGTATGTCATCCAGATACACGATAGAAAGTTTTTTGGGGTTTTTTTGGTGGGGGAGGAGGGTTCAAGACAGGGTTTCTCTGTGTAGCCCTGGCTGTCCTGGAACTCATTCTGTAGACCAGGCTGGCCTCGAACTCAGAAATCCACCTGTCTCTGCCTCCTGAGTGTGGGGATTAAAGGCGTGCTCCACCACTGCCTGGCAACGATGGAGTTTTATCTTCTCTACTGAAGTAGAGTACAGACTCAGCATCCTTGCTGCATGCAGGATTCCGGATTCATGTCTGCTGCTTCTCCTCACATAACCCACCTAGTTAGTGGTGACTTGTTTCCTTTCCCATCTGGACCACTTTTCTCGTTAACCAGGAGTTGTGAGTGACGTGTGAGCTTCCATATAATCCCTTGGTTTCCTATGAAACCTCCTCCGCTGAGATTCCTGGGTACCAATTATAGAAAGCCTCTCCTGCTCCTGCTGGCTATACCTTACAGTTGAGCAGATTTCACACAGCCCCCTCCCCCTCCTCCACAAGCTCCCTCCATGTCAGTTTCTTGTCTCCAAAGTCCCAAGGCCAGGTCCTCCTCTTGTTGGTCAGTACCCTTGTTTCATCCTGCTTGGGACATGGCTGTACATAGAATCATATCATGTGTTGTGTTTCTTGTGGGCAGCTTCTTTCCCTCTGCAGTGTCCCCGCACCAGTCCCTTGTGTCCTGAAGCCAAGAAATCAGCTGCTGATCACTCTTGAGTTCATCGGTTCTGCAGTTCACCTTTGAGATGAGTGCCCTTCCGCTCTTTGGAGGAGCAAAGATCTAGAAAAAAAATAAAACATGCAAACTGCATTTCAAGGAAGCTGGTGATGTCTTCATGCCATCCTGGGAATGGTTCAGCTCTGAGGAAACAGGAATGGATGTCTGCGGCTCTTATCTTCCTTAACTAACCTTCCCACCACTGTCATGGCTGACACAGCCTATCACATGAGCTGACATGCCTGTGCCCCCAGAGCAGTGGTCCCTTGTCTCTTATGGAAGTGACCATGCCACCTTGCCTTCTTCTAAAGAATAGTGACAAGTCAGATGGCTTGGAAGACCTTTTCAATGCAACAGTAGCACATTTCTTAGTGGGTCCATGTGCATGAGAACTGTTGAGCCATGTCTGTTAATTACTGCCGGGACTGGGGTTACATCAATTTCAGTATTAATCAAAGACAATTTTAACACAAAAATCAACTCTTTAATATATATTGATATCCACAAGCTTTCTTCTTTATATATTCCTGTTCATTAGAAGATGTGAAATTTTGATAAAATTAGACTAATTCAAATTTATCTCAGATCGCAATCCCCTTAGATACCACAGGATAACAAGCCTGGTTATCTAGCCTGGTTATTTCTTTCTGTGTGCTCAGGCCCAGTTTACCACTTATGAAAGGACCAGTTTGCTCTGATCCCTTATCCCATGGCCACATCCGGGACACAAATGATAAAACTTCTCTCGAGACTTCCAGGTAGCTGAAATGAGCTCTCAAGGGCAGGCCAGGATCTGAGGGCACAGTAATCTCAACCAACTGCTGATGTGGATATTGTGTGAGGCACAGTGTAACCTACAGGACTGCTGACCTCATCAAGAATTAAGAGCATGGCTCGGAGCAGAGAGAGAATTACATAAGTTTAAGCACGGCTGACCTTAACCTTGAACATGGTAGAGACAAAGTGGAGAAGAAAGAGATATATGAATGATTAATTCTGCCATTTTAGCCAACCACCTTTGTGTCATTATCTAGGATCCAAGTGGGAAGGGTACAAGCTTTCCAGAATCTTCCAGGAAGCAGAGAGAAAATGACAAATGGGCCAGAAGAGCAATGATGTCAGAGATAATCAGGGTTGGGGTGATGAAGCCATCCCTTCTAGCAGAGTCCACAATAAAGCTGGGTTTCTGATTCGGGTAGCTATGAGAACGCAGGAGAGCACTCTCCAAACATGGGACTCTGCTTTCATGCCTTTCTGAGGACTGAGCCGCCTTGGAGATAACAGGAGCCTGGGCAAGCACAGACCTGCCTGAGCTTGTATATCCTTGCATGTGAAGCAGGGAAGATGGCTTGGAATCAATAGTCTTCAGACTTCATTGTGCATCAAAATTGTTTGACATGATTGAAAAAAAAAAAAAAAGATAATTCTTGAGACTGCATTCCCCAGTGATGCTGCAATATGCTGTCGGTGTAAAGTACACGTATGCCTAACTTACTTGATATACATGTATACTTATCAGAGACTCTTGGGGCTAGAGTCTCCTATAAGTGAGACTTGGGGGGGGGTAGAATAATCAGAGGAAGATTGGATTCCATCTATTTAGGGGGCTGGTGAGGGTGGAATGCAGACTCTCAGAGATGGCCTAACATTCTACAAGACCATACTTTTGCAGGGTTTTAGAACTGGTATCCCCGGGTCACAAAGTTTTATCTCAGTGCTTACGAATCAATAGCCTGGTCTGATTTAACTAATTACTCTATAAATACATTTTCAAGCAACACAGAGATCAATACTAGATGTCAAAGGCGTTGTTCACAGAAAAAAGATGTTATGTTTGGGTTTGGGGTTCTCATCATCGGGGAGATCAGAGTCTACTTTGAAGTTAAAGAAGTAATGAGCCTTTGGCCCCAGGAAAATGTGAACAGTGCTGGGCATTGGAGGTTTAATGGTTTGGATGAGAATGGCTCCCATAAGCACGTATATTTGAATACTTAGTCCCCAGGTGGTGGAACTGTTTGGGACAAAGTAGGACATGTGGCCTTCTTAGAGGAGATAAGTCCCTGGGAGCAGGCTCTCTCTGCCTTGTGGTTATGGATCACGATTTAGGTTCTCAGCCATTCTTTCAGTCTGCCATCATGGACTCTAACTGTCTGAAACCATCAAACAAAAGGAAAAGCTTTCTCTTACAGGTTGCCTTGGTCATGGTGTTTTATCACGGCAATAGAAGAGCAGCTAGGAAATAAGGTGTTGGGAAATTCTGTGCTGTTATCACCCTGGACCCTCGCCTGAGGTCTCAGCCCCTCCCTTCTATGACTCCTCGCCAGCTGTGCGTATTCCTGCCCTAGCTACATGTGGTTCCATGGTCTCGGTAGATGCTAATGTATATGGACCATAGAAGGGTAACTGGCTGTGGGGAAGTTGTCATTCAAGCTGAAGTGACCCGTTCCAGTTGTACAGGTGTGCTATAATCACCCAGGATCCTGTAAGTAACCCACACTCTGTGAGTAACCAGATACATCCCTTGGCTCTCCAAGTTATGCCTTGGTGGATTCACACTTTGTTCCGTCATTAGCGCCCTATCTGGAGGGAGCGGGGATTTGTTTATATATTGCCAGAAAACATTCACGAAGCAGGAAGATAAGAAAAATCAGTTCAGGCTGGGATGATCACCAGACTAAAGGGAATGAAGCCAGAAGTAGCCATGACCTTTGCAGAGGGTGGTTGGGATCGGAAGGGCTTAGTGAGTTTTAGCTGAGACCACCTATGCTTCTATCTATCCCATGTTTGGATCTTCTGGACAAATTGCACTTTCCGGGGACAGGACTTAGATATCCTGACGACTTCTTTTTCATTCTTTGAGACAGACTAGGTTCTGCCTTCCAAGGCTCAGGGGAGATGAGTCAACTCAGTAACTATTTACATACCTGCTCTCATTATTGATTTCTGTTAATAATATGGACCTAATCTTTTCTTCTACGGTGAGCCTGTGTCCCTCCTTTGCATACACCTCAAGTCACCCACTATAGTCTATTGGACCAGTGTCCTATACCCTGAAGTCAGAGTCTTATGCCCTACATCATATAAAAGTATTAATTAGCCTGTCACTCCTGATTGTTGTGGGTTTAAGTCAATTGTAGATGTTTTACTAGGTTGGGGAGGAGGCGCTGGCATCCAAGGCTAGAGCCTTGTGTACACTGATCCAGAAATGACTCTAGAAATCAACCTTATGCTTTTTTGGTCAACCTTGGAAAAATGCCCCAATCATCCCTGTAAACCTATATGCGTTTTACCTCATAAAAGCTTGTTGCAGATTCACAGGAAGTAATTGTAATGACGTCATGTTTCCAATGTCACCTTGGAGCACGGCTCTTACCTAGCTCAGCCAATTCTACTTCCCAGACAGGATTTAGTTAGATACCTCTTCTCTTATCTGAGGTGAAGATTCTGTTTTCCTAATGGAAAATGAAGAAAACAGGCCACAGCCGAAACGAACACCAGCAGACACAGTGTCTGTGGGAACTAACAAGCCAGAGCACTCTGTACACCCGGGGGTTGTCAGGAGCAATCCCGTGAGAAGGGTACTGCAACGCTTGGCAGTTTGGGGCCTAGAAGAGATCTGCAGAGATCAGCATGGGGGGAGGAAAGCCCTCCCTTCCCAGACCCTGAAGCCCTAACCATTCCCCAGTACCTCCTCTCCTGGAGCTTCCTTCTGTCGTGCCGACCCCGCCCATTCTCTCTAGCACTACTCGGGCGCTAGTCTCCAGAGAAGAATCGGTGTCTGGCTCTCACCCTCCGTGTAATTGCCCATATGCTGCTGGGAAGAGAAGGAGCTCCATTCTCTTCCTCCTCAGACATTTCAAGGTGCTGGTGTGTGAGGATGCCAGCAGCTGCATCCTGAAGTCTGCCCCTGAGCCTCACACTCTCTGTTCAGCTACATCCTTCAGGTCCTGCGCGGGGCTTCCTGGTGGCTCGAGAGCCAATCCTGCAACTGTGTGAGCTTCGACTCATGGCACTGAATGTTCCACTGGAATGATCCAGGTTCCATGCTGCTCACTGAGATAGTGTGGCAGAGCATCCTCAGGGTGCCTGAGCCCTCCGCTTTGGGGGAGGGGGCAGCGTTCTACTTTCTCAGCTCTTGCTTAGGAGCTTTCTTAAGCACCAACGGAAGACTTCAGGTCTCAGAAGTTCAAGCCTGGCCAGTGTGTCACTGTCACATTCTGCTACATGGGGATTTAGAACTCTCAGCACCATGCCTGCCTGCACGCTGCCATGCTTCTCGCCGTGATGATAATAGACTAAACCTCTGAACTGTAAGCCAACCCCAATTAAATGTTTTCCTTTATAAGATGGCCATGATGTCTCTTAACTTAACTAACCTTAACTAAGACAGAGATCCGACAAACAGATACTCTTTACATTTATAGACTGGTGTCTCTGAGTCTAGCAAACTAGTGAAGGTACTTGCTAGAATATAAGGTCTGATCACCTCACACTACTTTGGCCTGTTATAGGGAGTTGAGCAGCTTAAGGAAGGTTCTAGACAGGACAGGAGGAATTGGCTGATACCCTCTGCAGAGCCAACACCGCCCAGAGTCCTCCATGTTCCTAGATTACAGTGAATTATATAGACACATGGATGGCTACAGACCAGGAGACATTTTACAAAAGGAGAGAAACAGAACTCCAGAGTCCACCAGACCCAGGCTGAGGTCCAGCTCCAAAAGGGACCAGGTCTGTGACCTTCCCTAAGTTATTTACTTACCGTGTGTTCTTCTACTGTCTGCTCCCTCAAGGTAGCAGCATCTGGGGAAGTTTCCAGAATTCTGCTTTGCGTTGAGTGAGGACCCTAACTTCCAGTCCCACAGATGGTCTTGAGGTTGGGTCTCAACAGTGGGCTAAGAAATTCCCTGACTATTTGTTTGCATGATCCAGCATAACCCACCAGGATCTCAGAGGACTCCAGCAATCACCTTCTGATGATTTTCCCTTTGCTCTGTCAGCCAGGGTTAAAAAGGTCTCATGGAGAGGCCTCCCCCTTTCTGAAGAGAAACAGAGGAGGAGAGGAGGGGAGGAGGGAAGGTGGGGGATGGCGGGGTAAGACTGGGAGGAGAGGAGGGAGGGAAAACTTGGGTCAGAATGTAAATTAATTAATTAACTAATTAAATGTTGGAATATATAAATTATATAATATATAATTTAACATATACATAATATATTATCTCATATAATAGTTATATAATTATATAATATATTATATACTATATATAATATAATATATAATATGTATAATATAATATAACTATATAAACATATAATAACTATATAAACATATAATAACTATATAAACATATAATAAAAAGAAAGAAAGATCTCATGGACCAAACACATCGCACTGACTGAACAGTCCTCCACAAACTTCCCAGAAGCTCTAAAAACAAATCAAGGTCTGTATGAGGCCAGCGTTCTTACCACGCTCCCACAAATAGCACATCCAGCCTAAATTGCTATTATCCTAGTTAGAAACAAACCTTTAAGTGCTTCAGAGGGTCTACCTCCGGAGGAGACCAGCAGTTTAGCTGGGTCTGAAATCACAAAGCCTCTCAGAATATTAATTATTAATGTCTTAGTAAAAGGGTTAAGGGAGTGATTTGGGCACGGAAACCCAGATTATGTGGCTAACATACTAGTCACTTGACCTTGGGAAAGGGTCTGAGCTCGAAGTGTCTCATTTTCTTCATGGGTGAAATCAGGACGATTAGACTCTTGTGATCATTGTGAGGTGGGAATGTGCAGTGTTCCCATCATACTTTGTTCAGAGAGGCACAAGGGGAGACATCTCTACAAGCCGCCTGCAGCTGGCAGCGTGATTCAGCATCAGTCATCCTGACAGCTCCAAGTGTCCATCAGATTAGGAACCCCATTCTCAACATTTGGATGAATATTTTCATGTTTCCTGGGGTCCTTATAGTCCCTAGGTCTTTCATTCTCTTCTTTGGGAGCAGTGGTGGTTTACACTGGGTACATAGTCACATCACCAAGCATCTGGGTGAGTGGCCACGTGTGTGGGTCACAGGCAGTGACTCCTGAGCCAGCAGAGTGTGTGTGCTTTAAGACATGCTCTTAAAGAAAATTGCTGTCCTGACTTGTCCCTTTAGCAGGCTTGCAAGCATGGTGCTGAGTCCATATTTGGCTAAGTCAAACGGACACCAACCATGCCAGGCTGGAAATGTAGCACAGCTGGTAGGATGCTTGCCTAATATGCACACAGTCATGGGTTCAAAGCCAGCACCACATAAATTTGGTACATTGGTACACATCTGTAATCTCAGCACTTGAGAGGATCAAGAGTCGAAGGTTGGGGATGAGAGAGAAGGCTGAGTGGTTAAGAGCCCTGGCTGTTCTTGCAGAGGACTGGGATTTGGTTCCTATCACCTGCGTGGTAGCTCACAACTGTCTGTAGCTGAAATTCCAGAGAACTCCAGGCTTTCTTGAGCACCAAGCATGCATTCTGTAGAGAGGTGCATGCAGGTAAAACACTCACAAACATTACATTAAAATAAACTTTAAAAAAATGTTTTTTAAAAGAAGATTTTAAGGTCATCTTTGACTTACCTAGTCTTTAAGGTTAGCCTGTGGATAGGCAATAATCTGCCAAAAGGAAAACAAAAATAGCAGTCACTATACTGGATGTGGCATGGTGAAAAGATGTGTCTTCAGTAAATAACATGACGCCATCATTGCATGTCTCTCCTAGATTGTCCCACGAAGAAGGAACAATTGTATCTCGTGCTTCAAACACCTAAGTCTTGCTATTACAGTAGCATATTGTATATAAAAATATCACAAACACCTCCCTTCAAAACAGCAAGTGAGATGTCTCCCCAGCCACACAACACAAGCTCTAAACCCACAGCGTTGCCTAAGCCTAGTGTGGGCTCTGGTCAGACATGACTCTGACAACAGGGATGGTGCATGCTGTATCCACGGAGAAGAAAGACCACTCGGCCCCCTCGTGTGCTACTGGGGAATCAATATCTTTTAATTATGAGAAATCGCAGTGTGTTTACATCTCCCACAGTGGCGAGAAGAAGGTCAAATCGCAGTCCACTCGGCCTTTATCAAAATCGTGAACAGCTTGTTTGTCAAGTGGGAATCTGAATCGGATGAACCTGAAAGGCTTTCATCTTCCTGGTTTCTGCCATTTGTTTATGCGGCTGTGCCTGGAAAGATGAAAAGACAGAGAGAGGAAAGGGAAACACATGCTCTGGACAGACAAATCAGCCTTCCCTATTAGAAGAGAAGGCAATTAGTCAATTGAGGTTTTCCGGGCACGGTGGATCCTGGAAGGCTGTTATGCCCGTTTCCTGTAGAGCATCTCCTAACATTTAAAAAAATGATCAAAACTCTAAGCAGCAATGAAAAAAGGAAAACAGGACTCTTCCTGTCTCTCCCCTCTCCTCTCTCTTCAGTCCTCTCTTTGCTCACCCTTCTCTCCCCTTCCTCTCCCCTCCCTCTCCCCTCCCCTTCCCTCCCCTCTCTCCTCTGCTTCTACTTCATGACATAGCCACATCCTGAACTGGAAAGACACCAGCTTCACAAACATGGAAATGTCATGTGTGAGAACAACCCATGCTTCTCTGCACAAGTCTTAAGCAGCATTACAGAAGCCAGCCCAGGACCCAGCATGGCCTGGCCTTACTGCTCTGCCTGGCAGTTCGCGTGTTCATTACAACTGCTGGCTTCCTGGCAGACAGTTCCCTTGTCTGGAGCCAAGTCTCACATGGATGCCAGCAGAAACATTAATGATAGCAGTAGAAATGTCATTGTATACTTCATAAAGGAACCTGCAACCCAGAGCTAGGAAATTTATCTAGAATGACCTGGGAAATTATAACGGGAGTGATGATGGTGATGATGGGTAAAGGAAGAAGGAGAATACTGCTGAAGGCAATGCTAGTGGTGATGGTGGAGATGGTGATGATAGTGATACATGTGATGGTGGTGATGGTGATAGGGTTAAGGTGGTGGTGGTGGTGGTGGTGGTGGTGGTGGTGGTGGTGGTGGTGGAGGTGGTGGTGGTGGTGGTGCTGTGATGGTGGTACTAATAAAGACAATCTCTTATTCTAGGCTGAGCGTCATGCTCAATGTTTGAGTTACATGAATATATAAAATTAAAACACTCAGCATTCATAACTAGCAGCTGCCAGGCTAAAACTAAACTGTCATTTGGAACAAAATTCAACAAACACCAAACCCTCAATAGTCAAAGTAAAGACAATTTAATGAAATGTTGTGTAAAAAAAAAAATTCATGTAAGAATCCATGACAAACAAAATATCAGTTTTTTGAATAAAGATTAGACCCCCACCTTTGAACAACTTGATCCTGCCGGATCTTACTCCCATCTCCTTCTGTAAGCTAAAGATAATAACATGTCATCTTTGGGACAAACTGAGCCCTTTTCTGCTTGTCACCATTTCACAGGCAAAAGCACGGAGGCTTAAGAGCTTGGTTGGTGCTTGAACAAGATGGTGTTCCAGGCCAGGTGTGTGTGACATAGAAGAAGTACAGGGTTTCCCAGCAGTCTGCCTGTCTTCTGGAATAAGGCTCCTGCGTTGCTACAACATCTGCCCTCTTATTCTGCGCTATATTTAAAGGCTGGGAATTGAAATAGCTTCACCTCTTATGAGGGAGCCAGCTGTATCAGGTGATGCTCTTGCTGTGGAGCTATGCATTAGTGTGGACCGTGCACTAATTAGGCACCGATGCTTATGTCTAAGCATTTCACCTCAGACACTGTTGAGGTAAGGCTGTATTCCATGGACAGGGACGGACCCAGAACACCCAAGTCATGTGCCCAGAGTGGGTGAACCTGCTGAAACGCTAGAGAGCAACTTGGGTATTCCTGGAGGACAATTCTATCCTTATTGCTACTGTTACACAGATGTCTCCGTTTGCCCCTAAGTCCTACAGCACCGCCTTTTTCTTGGCAATGTCCAATACGCTTATATCACTTTCCCTGGCATGACTGTTTCCCAAAAAGCACTCCTCGTACATTGACATTCTTAGCATCTTGTGCCTTCCGTGAGTTTTAAAATCAGCTTGTGTTAACTGGAGACTTTTTTTTGGAAGATGGGGGGTGGGGGTGACAACAAAGGGGAAACACTTGTCACTAGGAAGATGAAGTTCTTTTCTGGTTGCTTTCCTTTGTTTTGCTTAAAGTAGCTTGCTTTTTCTTCTAGAGAGCCCGTGTTTTTGCTGTGACAGGAGGCCGGGCAAGAACTGGGACCAGACACAGCCTCAGGGCAAGCTCTTGATCCCTTCTTCCTTCTGCTTAGACCTTGGTCCATCCAATATCTCTATCTGCTGCTCTCAAGCATCGCCATGGAGACCCTTCTAGTGGGTCATTGTTCTTGGCTAGGAACTAGAAGACAGTACCCCCAATTCTCTAGCAACCTCCACTTTAACACTTATCAATAGCTTATGAAAAGGTTTCATATCCCGAAACATACACAAATCGGATATATTTTTACAGTCTTAACAGGCTTCCCAAAATCCCACTTGCGTCTCCTGTAAATGTCAGTGGCTCACGATGGGTAATTTCAGCGTTCAACTTGATTGGATTAAGAACTACTCCAGGCACTAATGAGGCACACCTTTGAGTGTGTCTACTCCAGGCACTAATGAGGCACACTTTTGAGTGTGTCTATGAGGCTCTTCGGAGAGAAATTCCAAAGGAGGCCTACTCTGATCGTGGGCAGCGCCATCGCATGGACTTGGGCTTCCTGACCAAATAAGAGGGAGATGAAACACAGAAAACTGACTGGTTTCCAGCACTCTCTTTTCTCCACTTCCCATTCCGCCTTGGTGTTAGCAAGCAGCCTCCTGACACTATAGACAGAGCCTGGTCTTCCCACAACACTGGACTATATTCCCTTAACATGGAAGCCAGAATAAATCTCAAACCTTCCCCCCTTAAGTTGCATTTTGCCACACTTGGTCACCCTCATGAAGAAGTAATTAATAGATAGTCTGGTACAAGAATCTTGTTATATAATTAATTTTCCCTCAACCCATCTTTCTCCGGTATATTATTCCTTCTCATTTTGAATTCGCACCAGATTTTAGTGAAGAACCTTCCAGTCTCTGCCTCCACGGTTTTCCCTGTGCACGGGAGCATTTGTCTCCACCTACTTGAACACTAGTTCCTCTCCACTCCATCTTTCAAAACACCCATTCAGATACCACATTGTGTGTCTTTGCGGGAGCCATCAGCCATTGGCTCTGCGCTGTGTTTGATATTTGAAGTGTGCTGCTATAGCAAAAATGCCTCTTTCCTGTTTTCCCATTATGTTACATTCTTTGGGCCTGCATTCTCTAACTGTAACCTTTCTATCTTAATTTTTACCCCCTTTCTTTTTCCTGCATCTCCCTACTGACACTCCCATGGGCTATTAGCATTTAGCTCCTTTCTCTTCTCCTTTGTCAGCCTCCAAACTCCTGCAGCTCAGTTCTTTGTGCAAAGACCCACAGAGAGGCAACTGGAGGCCTTTTAAACAAAGTGTCGAGTAGCTATCTCCAAATAATAGAATTTCTATACACTATGCCATTTCATTGTCCTTCTTTGATTTATTAACAAGGAACACATTTTATGTAAATGAAGTGTGTGTGTGTGCGTGTGTGTGTGTGGGGGGGGGGTCTTTACAAAAATTAAATTCAGTGGTACCAAGATATGTATTTAAGGAAACCATAAAACAGGAGAAGAAATCAATCAGAGATGCATTTTTTATAGTCCTGTGATAAGGTAGAATTTAAGCAATTCACCAAAAGTCAAAACTATAAGCTGAAAAATTGATGTAGTTGACTTCATAAAATTTTAATGGGTCTCTAGTGTTAAAAAATAGCTCTATAAGTATGAAATCAAATGACATGTTGAGGAAATGATATATATATATGGTGAGGCTTTCTCTTCAGCCATGTGCCCTGGAGTTCATACTTAATCTTTCCATGTCAGTCTTTCCCAGTCAATAAGACAGGCTAATGATGGTACCCCATAAGACAAGAGAAAACCTATCAGTGAATCTCAACCAAGAATACTTAACCCCCAAGGAGACATTTGGCCACACCCAGTGTCATTTTCGGTTGTCACAACTGGTGTTGCTACTGGGACGGGGGGGGGGGGGGGCAGCAGGCAGAGTATATTCTTGAGCATCCTATAATGGCAAGGCAAAGATTGGTTCATCCTCAGCTGTGAGAAAAGTCACAGAAAACCTCGGTCTGTACAGGGGATCTTCGGAGCACCTGCTGTGGTCAGTACCCATTCAGGGTCGGCCATTCATTTGTGTCCCTAGACACACCTATTCCCAACTGTTTGGACCTTAGATACATAAAGTAATTTGAGGAACATCTCACTCACCAGAGCTAGTGACACAAAGGGGTGTCTATAACTGAGCGTTCACTTTTCTCCCAGCTTCCCCTTTGGTGGTCAGCTGGCAGTCCCACCATCCATGTGTATCATCCCAGAGATAGTCCCTGAATCCTGCTGCTTCCATTTTCTGCCTCAAGTCTGGTTACATGAGAACACTGTCCTCACATTCTGGGAGACACATTCTGGGAGTCCTCTGAAGGAAATGGTGACTTTGCATTCACGTTAACCAACGCCCGCCCGTGGCTGCTATTCAGGGTAGTATCTGCATAAAGGACCTAAACACTGATTCCAAGGCTTTTGAGTTGTTATGATTGGACTTGCAGCCCTCTGTGTGAACCACACAGCACAGCCTATCTCCCATTCGTTAGTCTGAATTCCTCCAACACGTTTAAATAAGTCGGGTTTTCCATGCAAATGAAAGTTATTCAGTATGTCTAAGTGAATAGTGCCCTTTTGCTGAAAATGGATATGTTTTATCTCTCCCTGCGTCAGTAGCAAGAGTTCAAGCTGTCACTGCCTACATGAATGTGGAGCCACCAGACCGTGGTTAGGGCCTCAACCATGAACTGCCGTGTTCATTTTAATTTCAGAAGATCATAAATTGACTGGAAGACATAGCTGCAAAGGAGTAAAGTTCTAAGTAATCATCTGGCTTCTATGTTAATGGATATGCCACTCTGAGGAACCCAGCTCATGTTCTGCCTCTTTTCTCGGTTGGGTTCTGTGTGGCCATTTATACTACAGTGGCTGGACCTGAGTGTGGGACATCTGATATGAATGATCCCTTGTGCATGGCCATGACTCCTGTCTAGTCCCCGAGATCATTCAAGACATGATGAAAGACAGATTTTGGCTGGGGCAGCTGAGAAGGGTGGTCCAGGTGGGCAGAGTACACTGGGCTTATTCCATCATTCAGGAATATTACTCAAGAAGGCCATCCTTCACAGGCAAACCCTTGGACAGAAAGGGAGGGAAGGGACATGTGCCCACTACTTCTCTCATCAGTGTGACCGCAGAATTGACAGAGCAATTTTGCAAAGGGCTGACTCGTGGTTTCAGAGGGGTCAGCCCATCATGGTGGGAAAGGCGTACAGAGCAGCTCTTCAACAGGGCAGCCATGATGCGGGTTTGTGCACATTGTGGCCGTGGGCTGGGAAACAGAGAGCTAGGGTCAGCCTATAAGCCTTGAAGAGCCTCCCTAATAATTTATGGCCCTATTGCTTAAAGCATGGGTTCTCACTCTTCCTAATGCTGCTGCCCTTCAATACAGTCCCTCATGTTGTGATGAACCCCTAACCATAAAATTATCTTTGTTGCTATTTCATAACTGTGATTTTGCTGCTATTATGAATTGTAATGTAAATAGCTGATATGTGGGATATCTGATATGTGTCCCCCGAGAAAGGGTGGTCAACTCCCTAACCCTCAAAGGGGTCTTGACCCAGAGGTTGAGAACCATTGTCCTAAGGCCATTACACCTTTCATGATATTATCACGATCTAGGAACTCAGTATTCAGACCAGGAGGCTAAGGGAGATGATTCAAATGGAAACAGGGCAGGAAAGGGGCTCCATGACATTCTACTGCTCCTGCAACTGTGTGTATCTGATCCCTTCAATTATTTGACACAAGCCAAGCATATCGATGCTCTATACTGTTGCCACCAATGATGCAATTGGTCATTGACTGTCCCCCCCCCCACACACACACTCTAACAAAACATGTCCATATCCTAATGTCTGGGACCTGTGTGTGACCCTTTTTAGGGAAAACAGGACCTTTGCAAATGGTCTGGGTTATCGAAGGAGACCCTAAATGCAGAGCAGATGTTCCTGTGGCAGGCAGGCTGTACGGCAGTGTGAGAAGAAGGTGGGTGAAGATGACTGCAGAAATTGGACAGTTGAGGCCTGACCTGAGGAATGCCAAGAACCATCCAGAAACAGGGGTAGCAGAAAATGTCATAGGTCCCACCCCAAGCCCCAAAGGCTTCAGAAAATGTGTGCTCGACACACTAACTTCACAATCTCCAGAACTGTGATAAAGTAAGTGTCTGGTTTGAAGTGCCAAAGCTTGTGGTAGATTGTTAGTGGCATCTACAGGATGGTCACACAGAATACTAAAGAGATGAAAACCCCACTCTAGGGAAGAACTCACTGTAGGGAGTGACACACCCCACAACTTATTCATGTTAGGGGTTGGTTGTAATCAACGTGGTAGAACATATTAAGCAGGCCAAAGGAACTGGGCTGGAGGAAGGCTGCAAATTGTAAACTCGGTGGTTGTCAGGCAAGACCCTCCTGAAAAGGGCATTTAAACAGACAGACAGGGAGCCATGCCATGCTGGTGTCTACCAGAGACTGGTTCACATAGAACTGTACAGGAATGTAATGTAGGTAAGCCGGAAAGAGGACAGTTCCGACAGAATTTCAGCCTGTGTTCATCTATTTATTCAACGTGCTTCCATAGTGAATGCACTCTATGGTTTATTTGGTAGCATCATTACTTAGAGCTCCAGAGGAAAATGTAAAAGTTCTTTGTAGCTGAAGACACGGCTGGTAGACCTAGATGACTCTGCTCGTTCTCCGTGGTGTGGCCATGGAGCCAGAATCTCAAGTCAATGCCCAATTTGGTGCTCTTTCCCAACAGCCTGGCACTTTATGCAAATCCTCATCTGATTTAAAATTTGTCTGCAGGCATCCAGTCTTCTGTGACATTCTTGATGAGCCCAGCTTGCTTCTGAGTCCAATGCAAATGATTTTTGAGTATCATTCTTGAGTGGCAAGCAGGTCCCTTCCTTTAGCAGAAGGTCAACACTGTGGGTTTCCAGCTCTCCCAGTGTCTCCAAAAACTTTGCAGTGGTTTTGTGACCCCGAATCTCATTGCAGCAACTGTTTATCTCATTAAATGGCTTAAATATTTGTATTTGATACCTCAAAAAGCCATATCCATTATCAGGGACAAATCAGGTTGAATAACTAAATGTACAATCAGGAAAGTCACGGCAGTCACTGATACAGCCCTGAATGTGGAAAAGAACACTGAAGGCCTTTGTTTCTTATGCTAGCAAGCGTGGCCCTCAGATCAGAGTGGGCCAAGGGGCTCCTGAGTCTCTTGCCCTGCAAAGTTGAGGGACAGGAAAGGGGCTCCAATTGGAGCTCTCCCTACCACTGCCCCAGAGTTAGGACTCAGAGCGATTACACCTCCCCAGGGGGAGCCTCGGCATCTCTGTTCTCAGCAGCCTCTGACTGTTTGATGGAAGTAGTTAAGAATCTGTGAACCATGCTTACCCAGCATGCTCCAGCTCCTAAATAATTCTGCATAAGCCAGAACCTGAGTATTTATGGGGCTTCCCTGCCATTTCCTTTATGTTCTCCTCCGGTTTGTTTTGGAGGAAATTCAAAGTGAATTTTCTTCCCTTAAATAATCTCTTTCCTGGTAGATTAATAGGAGAAAGAGAGTCTGAACAATTGAGGGAGATGGCCCACAGCAGAGCCTCAAGGCTCTTTCGACATTCGTGGGCTAATGGTTGGAAGCCAGGGGATGCTGTTTAGCAGCAGAGGCAGACTTCCTTCCCTCGAGCAGTGGGTATCCATGCTCTTGCTTCTGATCTTGTAGAAGGTAAGAACAAAGAACCAAATGGAGATAAGGAGGGATTGGGAAGGGGAGAGAGGGCTCCAGAGATCGAGAAGAAGGATTCATAGCAGGAACAATTGAATCAATAATACTCCATGCAAGGTTTGGACCTGGGCATCCACATTAGCTGTGTGATTATTCAAGAGCTTTGAGAGGGAACCTATTAAACAGTTGCTAAAACAAAATGGAACTAAATGGAATGCTATCCCGTGATGCAGTGCAGGGTAGGTATGTGGTCTTCTTCAGTTTCATTTGGGGACATGTACTGGCTGATTTTGTGTGTCAACTTGACACAAACTGTAGCTATCACAGAGAAAAGAGCCTCCCTTGAGGAAATGCCTCCATGAGATCCAGCTGTAAGGCATTTTCTCAATTAGTGATCAAGTGTGGGAGGTCCCATTAGTGATGGTGCCATCCCTGGGCTGCTAGTCCTAGGTTCTATAGGAAAGCAAGCTGAGCAAGCCAGGGGAAGCAAGCCAGTAAGCAACATCCCTCCATGGCCTCTGCATCAGCTCCTGCTTCCTGACCTGCTTGAGTTCCAATCCTGACTTCCTTTAGTGATGAACAGCAGCATGGAAGTGTAAGCTGAATAAATCCTTTCCTCCCCAACTTGCTTCTTGGTCATGATGCTTGTGCAGGAATAGAAACCCTGACTAAGACAGGACCCATGGCTAAACTGGAGTTTTTGTTTCTCTTTCTTTGTCCTTTATTTTAGTTTTTCTGTATCAATGAGGGTCACATTCCTTAAAACAGCTCTTGACATGGTGTTTAAGAGACTTTGAAGAAATTATGAGTTTGAGGGCTGGAGAAATGGTTCAGCTGTCTATAACACTAGCACTGGCAGATCTGACATCTTCTTCCGGCCTCTGCAGGAACACACACACACACACACACACACACACACACACACACACGTACATGCTCACACAGACACCATGTATGTATATGTGTATGTATACAAATATATATCCAATATATAAAAATAAAATTATGATACATAATTATGTTTTGGGAGGACCATCTGCATCAACGCCAGTTCAAAATGAAAACGAATATTGAAATACCTTCTATTTACCTCCTCTCTGTGGTTCAGAACTTTTCTAGCCTAACCTGCTTTGGTTCGTTTGCTGACTTTTAATATGATAAAAGTCACCAGTCTGCAGTTGAACGTGTACCAACTGTGTTTTGCAGTGCCTTCTTCCATCTAGGGTGAGCATTGCATTTAGAGACATTGAGGTCAACAATTTGAAAATGGCTCATGTTTTACTGCCCAGCGCTGAGCCCGGCGTCCCTTAGCCTGGAGCTTTATGGTAATTTCCACCTGGGAAAATCTCCTTAGAGGTACTTTTTTAAAACCTCAGTCACATCTGGGGGAAAAATGCCTGACACAGTTGTTAACTACCTTGAGAGAATATGGTGCACACCGTTAATCCCAGCACTTGGGAGGCAGAGGCAGGCGGATTTCTGAGTTCGAGGCCAGCCTGGTCTACAGAGTGAGTTCCAGGACAGCCAGGGCTACACAGAGAAACCCTGTCTCGAAAAACCAAAAAAAAAAAGAAAAGAATACATTCGCATGTTAGGGATGTGTTTTCAGATCCAAGTAATAATATACCCTTTTGTTAGGAGAGAAAGCGCGCGCGCGCGCGCGCGCGAGAGAGAGAGAGAGAGAGAGAGAGAGAGAGAGAGAGATGAACTGAGATGCCTTTTCCCAGGTGTATAAGAAAACAAAATCCAGACATGTCTCATAAATGGTTTTGACTGACACAATTTACTTTCCCCCACTGCATCTTTTCAAAAAGCCTATATTTCAGGGGCAAATCAAAGTCTATGTTGGCAGAAGATGGGGTGAGGCAGGAAGCTGGCCGAGCCTTCCCTGCACTGCAGCTTTCAGGACACAGTTCTCTAGGGTTCTGTTTGCTCCTCTGTGTTGACTGCCTGTACGAGAGGATTGTTCATTCCCAGAAATGTTGTTTTGCCACTGAAGGTGTTGGAACAAGAAACCAAGGGAGCGAGCTACAACTTGGGGAGAGTTTGTGGAAAGCTGGACCTCCTTGTTGACATTTAAAAACTTGTTCTTTTCAAGGTTGTGGCAATTATATTTTCATACCCCAGTTCATCCCAAGATGGCGAAGTTTGAATAGAATGAGTCTAGCTCCTGAGATCGAAACATTGAGTTAGCATTAAAATCCTGTGTTTGGTCCATGTTCTTAAGCATACCTAGTCTCAACCGGCAAAGTTTCAGTGAGAACATGCAGCATCCACAGCCCCTCCTTTGCCCCCAACATCCACAAGTGAGCTGCAAGCAGAGATCTGTTGCATCATCACTGAAGTCCCGAGAGCTGTCTGTAGTAATGAAGCCCATCTTGCAGACATGGGAACTGCAGATCCAAGTGTAGATCAGCTTGACCACACAGGCCAAGTTTTATGTAGATCGGATCTGAGGCTTGTTTCTAGAGAGTTCTCTCTCTCTCTCTACTTCTCCCCTGGTAAAGTTGACCTACCAGCTGGAAAGCAGGCTATTGCTGGGGGGTGAAGTTTAGGGGAAACTCAAACACAGATTAGACTAAGACTGCTGACCTGTAGCTCACAACTTCTTATACTGTCAGAGAAAGGACTCAGAAATGAGATAAAAGAATTGAGGGAAATCTTCTATGAAGGGTAAAAGAACATTCACAAGAT
This sequence comes from Rhynchomys soricoides, assembly GCA_019843965.1. NCBI lineage: Eukaryota > Metazoa > Chordata > Mammalia > Rodentia > Muridae > Rhynchomys > Rhynchomys soricoides. The sequence continues at coordinate 8,499,591 of JADRCH010000090.1, forward strand.
AGGTCCAGGCGTCTGGAGAGAGTTGCACTGGCTGGGATCTTAGAGAGTGTGTTTTATGAACAAACTTGAGTGGAGAGGAGGCAGGATTGTTCATGAGTTAAGACAGGGAATTCGAGCAATGCGGTAAGACTTTCCTGATGAGGATTAATTCCCTTTGCATTCCTAACACAGGGTTTGGGGATGTGGCATTGCCTGAGGTACAAGGTGGAAGCAGGCACTTCTGCAAAGCTGCTGGTGATGGGGGAGAGCAGCGATAGTTTATAGTATGGTTGGGTTGGCCATGTTGGTCCAAGCTGGTGTTGGGCAGTCTTGAGGCTTTACCGTCTTAGTGATCACATGACAACATGCTGTGACCTAGCTCTGCAGTGACACCAGTCTCCAACTGCTAAGCCATTCCATCTTCTTCCTAACCCTCCAGTCTAGATTATCTCAGTCAGGAGAATGCCTACCACTTTGATGAAGCCCTCTTGACTTTTCTTTCTTCCACAGCTACACTTAACTTTTATCTCAACAACAGCCGAGCTTTCATACTGTGTGGTGTGTGTTTTCTGTTTCCTCCCTTGATCCTTATCTGCATGCCTCTCACCTCCTCTTCATCATTGAGTGACGGTTGGCCCACAAGACTTACAAATACACTAAGGGAGAACATTAGTCCATTCCTTGGTCAACACACTGAGCATAGAGAACTACTAATACCATATACTGTACCAACCCCTTGGAAAGGCTGAGCTTACATTCCAGTGAAAGGCACTCAGTAGATATTATAAGTAACAAGAACTACGAGATTTATTTTGATACTGGTAAATACCAAAGAGGAAAACCCACAGAGTAATGTCATGAAATGATGGGCGAACGTGCTGAATGAGAAATCCGAGGAAGGAAATTTTAGACAAGAGCTCTGAGGATCGAGAGACCGGTCGATGCAAGGGTCTAGAGGCTGGAAGGAGGATTCTGGGAGGATGGGCAAGAGCTGGGATGTGGGTGGGGCTTGAGGGATTGAGGGAAGGCCAGAGTGGTACACAGTACATCATGAAGCAAGCTGTATACTGTGCTGTATTCTGGAGCCGGGCGCTTTATGCAAATCCTCATCTGATTTAAAAGTTGTCTGCGGACATCCAATCCCCTGGGACATTCTTGATGAGCCCAGCTTGCTTCTGAGTCCAGTGCAAATGGTTTTTGAGTATCAGTCTTAAGTGGCAAGCAGGTCCCTTCCTTTATTCCAAACGAGGTAGACACACCGTGTCATAGAGGGACATAATGTTATATTTGGATGTGTCTAAGAAGCACCTACCTTCGTCCAGGCAGAAACTGACAGTGGCCTGGATTGGGATAAGTGTCCCATTCTTCCTCCCTCTTCTCTCCGTTCTTCCTATGGTACAGACTCATACTGCATGCCTGCCCCACTTGAGAGAATGACTGGCTAAAGGACAGTCACAGGACCCTTTGATAGTGGCATCCATTGTGTTGTGCCTTCAGAGACATATGTACTTCTGCTACTAGTGTTGCAGAAAAACAACCCTCCCCGTTTAAGTAGAGCAGATCAATAGGGGCTGCACTTTCATTTGCCTAGCAGATGGCGTTTATTAAAGGGGAAGTGCTGTAAACTGGTTGTGGTTGAGTCTATTACCTTAAGAAAAACGACACCTGCAGCTATTTCACACTGTCTACCTACGCAACAGATGTTTTTCTGAGTCTCCTTTGTTTTCTGGAGATAGTTTTAGGCAATCGATATCATCCTTTCCATTTTTTCAGAGTGGGAAATCGAAGGCCAGAGATTTCCATACAAAATCCTGCACGGGGGAGAGGAGACAGCATGTCTTCACATCTTAGCCTGGCATCAATCTGACACCAAAGCTGATATGATGTCTGGATATTTAATTGGAATTATTTAAGTTGTTAATATCAAGGGTCAGAGGGACAGCTTGGTGGGTAAAGAGACCTGCCACCAAGCCTGAAGGCCTAAGTTCAATCCACAGAATCCATAAGGTGGAGGGAGAGGACTTATTCTCCAAACACACTTGAACCATGACACATATATAAAGATGTACATGTATACACAGAGAGAGAGGGGGGGGGCAGGGGGAGGGAGAGAGAGGATATTTTTTAAGTTTTAAATACAAGATAGTATCAAATGGCACAGAATTAGCCTTGGAGTATATGTCACAGATGTGATGCATTGTGTAGCTGTAAGAGATGTATTAGTCTTCTTCCTCATTGCTCAAAACCCTTGCCTAGCAAGAAGCACCTTAAAGAGTGAAGGATTGTATTTGATTCATGATTTAAGTGTATACTCCACCGTAGCATGTATATCACCGTAGTATATATCACCGTAGGTGATATAGGTGACTCTTCTCTCTGATACAGGAGCATGAAACAGTTTGCTCACACCAGGATGGGGTAACCAGCAGAGTTGGGGTCATAAAACACTAAGAGCTGCCCTCTGGGAACTACCTCCTCCAACTGGCCCCCACTTCCTAAAGCTTCCACAAGTGCCCAAATCAATGTCCACAACTGGACACAGAGTATTTCAAATACATGAGTCAACAGGGGCATCTTGTATTTAAACCTTGACAGAGATTCTCTGGACCTTACCCAAGACAGGTCTATGGTCTCTTATCTGAAATGTGTAGGCCCAGGAAGATTTTGAATTTCAGATTTGGGGAATATCTACATGAACGTAATGATACATCTTGGGGGCAGAACCCATCTCTAAACAGGAGGTTCCTTTGAAATGAGTTTTTCAAAGATCTATTCATTTTTATTCATGTGTATGTGTATGTGTATGAGTGGTATGTATGTATGTATGTATGTATGTATGTATGTATATATGTATGTGTAACAACTGTGTGCCTGGTGCCTTCAGAGGCCAGAAGAGGGTGCTGTATCCCCCTCTTTGTTGTATGGTACTGCAGTACACCAGGCTGGCTGGCCCACAAACTTCCAGGGGTCTTCTTTCCTGTCTTCCTGCCTCTCCATAGGAACTCTAGGATTACAGACACACAGTACCAAGTCTAGCTTTTCCATGGGTGCTGGGGATTTGAACTCCGGTCTTCATGCTTACGCAGCAGGTGCTAGACTGGTTAAGCTGTCTCCCAAGCTTGTGCCTTTCTATTGTGGTACCCTGTCATCCCTCACATAGTATTGGGTTGTGTGGGTTCTGTTTTGCTTTGCCTTTAATATTTTTGCATTAGGAATGTTCAGTTTTTATCGAGTATAATCATACTTGTGCATAAACACAGGCTGTATCCCAGAGCTTCTGATTTAGTCGAACTCAGGAGGAGCCTTGAGAATTTTACGGCCAACAAGCTCCTAAGGATGCACATGTTACTAGCCTGGAGACATTATCCTTAGGTCAGTCTCATCCTGTTCTCAAAGGACAAACAGGGGGCAGGAGTTATTCCAAACACCAGTAAAATGCCCTTCTGCCTGTACTGGGAAAAAGTTTTAATAGGAGCTAAACAATTAACTCTCAGAAATGAAGGCTTAGAGTCTTTCCGCTTCTTTGCTTGTTTTAATCGAAGTGCATACACCACAGGATGCTGTCTTTGTTCTCGTGTTTTCTCCAAGTTTATCTCTCTGGGCACACCAGATCAAGAGGCGCTCCGTCCCTGTATATGTTTCTCTTCTCCTACCCTGTTTTTCTCTTCCCTGTTTGAAATATGTGCTGTTTGGTTGTTCTCAGGACTGTTCAAAAGCAACACTTTGTTGGTGGGTCTGCTGCCAGCCAGGCTGATGAAGGCTCTCAGGTACCCACCCAGAGCCCTCCTGAGTCACAGAGATACTTTATGTTTAGAGAACGTGGAACGGTGTGTGAAGCTGAGAGCAGATACATCCCACCGTGGTGAAATTTTTAACCTTGGTGAAAACAACTCTGTTTCTCCTTCTACTTCAGGCAAATGCTCCCCCGCCACACACACCCCTGCTGTGGTGCTTCCCTGGCTCAAGTTCAAACCAGATGACTAAATTCCATTCAGAGTACTTGGTTCCCAAGTCTACCCTGCATACTATCAGGCGACATCGTGTCTTTGTTCTAAATGACTGATCCCCTAACCAAAGACACTCCCAACAGGTAGAACTAAGTTTGCTGAGTAAAGGGGAGATTAAAGGGGTGAGCTTTGAAGCCACACAGGCCTGCTGGAGTCCAGGCGTCTCCAGACATGTCTCCCTGCTTCCCTTTGCTTCTCATTTGTAAAGGGGAAGGACATTAGGATCCCCTCCTCCTGTGAGACACTGGTCAAGTGGTGACATAAAGCATGCTGTAAGCATAGTGTCTGGCTGGGAACAGAGCCGGGCAAACACTAGCTATGAATCAGATACCCACGGGCCCACTGCACTCCCGAGGGGATGCTTACAATAAAAGTGAGCTCCCCACCCCGACTTATGTATGTTAAGGGATTTCAAGCCCTTTCTGCTATATATGGGTCTCTGGGGCTTTCTGCCTTCACTGTCCACCTTGCTTCTGGCTCCCATGTCTCAGAGGCTGGTTTTTTTTTTTTTTCAACCTAGGGCAATGAGAGAGTAAAGCATGGTTATGCCAGCAAGTTATTCGATAAACATACTGATAGGTGTGCACACACACACACACACACAGACACACAACATACACACACATGCACACACACATACATGCACACACACACAAAGAGAGAGAGACAGACAGACACACACACACACACAACATACACGCACGCACGCACGAAGGCACGCACATACATGCACACACAAGCCCTGTTTCCGGGGTGTCCCAACACGTTCCCTCTTCTCTCTGGTTCTCTCTCATAACACAAAACTTTACAGCAAACATTTTATCTCCTCAAGCATCCACACCTAACCTCGGGGTTTGGGGGACTAGGAGTCCCCCTTTATTTCAGGTTGCCTTCCTAGGTGGTCAGTCAGGTTAACTGAGCAAGGGCTGCATTCCTGCAAGCATGGCTAACACTGTCAGAGTTGTTCTTAATGGAGGACCGAGTGGCTGGGCTTGGCTTTGTTTTGCTTTGCCGTGGCACATGATTCCACTGGGATCACCACATTTTCTCTCTCTCTGTTTCTTTAGCCCAGAGTGGCGCACTTGTAGCTCTAGGAAAATTGAATATTTAGAGAAGAGTACAGGAAATGATGTTTGACATCTGAACAGTCATTGAAGATCAGTAGGGGAACACAGCCAATCAGCATGAACATGTAAAACTACAGAGGGGATTTGTGCTATCATTTCAATGGGGAGTTTCTCTAGGTTCACTGGATTGGGATGTATGTATTATATGCAGTGGCTATTTCTTTCCAATGTTCTAGCGTAGCACCTGACTTCCAGGAGACAGACAATCAAGCAATTGGGTTGATTGGTTTTAGCTTTTGGATGGTTTTACTGTTTGCTCCTTTACTAGAAGAAATAGGACTTGACTAATTTGCCAACGACCCAAACCCTCATCAGAGGGGAACAGTCATTATTACTCTCTCGCCTTTGGGCTGGGTAATTCCCGTTGGGTTTTCTAGGAAGCTAAATGTTCAGGACGTTTCATTGAGATAGGAGGAAAACAGCCCTCTTGACCGTTTGAGAGGAAACAATGACAGACCTTGTACAAGAAAAGAACAAAACTTAAATCATGTTAGTATATGACAGACTGCTTTAAGTGTGGGAAGCTGAGTCTCGAAGACAAACAGTAAAGCATGAGAACTTGATTAAAAGCACAAACCAGGCAGCTTCTTAGCACTAAATTAAATTATTGTCTTCGATACATAAATATATAGATATGCATGGTACCCTTCTGCTCCCTGGGGACAATTCATCTTCTCTGCAGTTTGTCCCTATACTTAATGACTGATAATGGATTTTAAAAGAGTATTTAAAAGCTGGGCCTCTCGAGATTCTATTTTGAATGGAAATTTTCTCCCAACATTGCAGTTTAGAAAATTAAAGGCAACACTCACGTTGGCGTAGCATTTACATGCGTGTATCTGAGTCATTTTCCCATTCTGTTAGTTGCCTTTGTGGTTAGTCATGAAACAGAGAATGTGAAATGTGTCCTACATGAGTTTACTTGCATGTGTACTGGGGTGGCATAGAATAGCACTTTCAGAATGGAAGTGGAATGTTACCTTGGCCTAGAAAGGGTCAACAGTCTCTTTCTGCAAAATTCCAAATAGAAAACATTTAAGTTTACAAGACAGACTTTCCTCCTCCTCCTCCTCCTCCTCCTCCTCCTCCTCCTCCTCCTCCTTTTTCCGTCCCCTCCTCATCTCTCTTCTTTTCTTCTCTTTCTTTTTTTCCTCCTCTTCCTCCTTGTCTTAGTCAGGGTTTCTATTCCTGCACAAACATCATGACCAAGAAGCAAGTTGGGGAGGAAAGGGTTTATTGAGCTTACACTTCCATGCTGCTGTTCATCACCAAAGGAAGTCAGGACTGGAACCCAAGCAGATCAGGAAGCAGGAGCTGATGCAGAGGCCATGGAGGGATGTAACTTACTGGCTTGCCTGCTTCTCCTGGCTTGCTCAGCTGGCTTTCTTATAGAACCCAAGACCACCAGCCCACGATTGTACCACCCACAGAGGGCCTCCCCCCTTGATCACTAATCGAGAAAATGCCTTACTGCTGGATCTCATGGAGGCATTTCCTAAAGGGAGGCTCCTTTCTCTGTGATAACTCTGGCTTGTGTCAAGTTGACGCACAGAACCAGCCAGTACACTCCTCCCCCCCAATCTTCTTTAAAATCTATTCAACTCTACGTATCTAGAACTGTAGATCAGTAGCTAAGGTCACATGTAATAGGTGTAGCATTATCTCACAAAATTTATTTGCAAAAACAAACAGTGGGCTAGAACTGCATGGTGGCTGTGGATTCTGGCCTTCTGGCTCAGAGTGATGTGTGGTACTATGCCAACTCACAAGTCTTTGTGTCTCTTGGTGGGCTTTAGACCTTCATGCCAGCCTGTGGGAGTATAAGTTTTACCTGCCTTAGGGAGGATATCAGCGTTTTCCCTGCTGTAAATTACAATTCCACCCACATCTAATTGCCTGTCCGTGAAGGAGAACTCAGCATTTCGGGAGGAGATCCCATTAAGCCTCCCTCCCTGTTCGCATCGACAGGAGAAGGCAGAAAGAGTAAGAGCCACACTCCACCCCTTGCAGCCAGGATCCGGCGTGGAATTGGTATGAGCATCACCTGGTGGTCTTACCTGATCCACATTGACAATAGCAACTGAGAGCCCGCAGCTGGGCAGCCTCTATACTTACAGTACTCGCAAGAGCCGTTGGACTGCTCAAGTCCCTACTGGCCCAAAGATTTTTATTCTGGACTGGAAGGACCAAATATAAAGGGGACTGAGAACCTAAGTCAACTTGCCCCGTTGAAAGCAACGCTCTAGCAGGTGGCTGTGTTCTGGCAAGAGGAGAGGCTTTTTCTATGCAAGCAATATTCATTCTGTAACATACAATGTACAGGCGCCTGCAGAGCCCTGGAGACAGAATGGCCAGCTGGGGATAGTCTGCTTCAAAGAAGCTCATAGTCTGGTATGAAATAAGAGGTGAAACACGTTAGTGTCCTGCAGCCCAACACCATGCTTTATTCTTAGCATCAAACCAACAACACATGTGGAATTCCTGTTGGGGTTCAGCTGTGGTTCCATGTCTGCCATTTTCTCCCTCTCAGGGTATTTCAGACGCCACCGTGCGCCAGACCGGAAAGAGGAAGCGGAGTCTGGAGTGGGTGGGCTCTGTGGGATCCCAGTCTGGTTGGGAGTGAGTGCCTGGGGGAGGGGCATTGAGAAGGCCTTCTCTGAGGATCTTAATAAAACAGCTCTCTGAGACTATCTTAGCTTGTGCATGGACTTTTATTCAGGGTGGGCTTGTATGCAGACACTTCTTGAGGGGTGAACCTGGGCTATATATATGAACCTTAGAGAATGGAACAGGTTCTTCTTAGGGTGAAATTTCATTGGCTGAGGCTCTGGGTACCTTATTTGCATGGAGAGGCATTCCAGGAAGTTGAATCTGAAATTTCTCCAGGTAGAGTGTGGTTTGGGCTCCCCAGATCAGAAGAGAAGAGGAAGGCCCACTAAGAAAAAGGGGTCCTCCAATTTGCACCGAGCTCAGGAAAGCTGACTGGACATGGTAGACTACAACCTTATTGGCGAGGTTCAACAATCAGCAAAACAAGACACACGAACATCAAGCTGTCATTTATGCAAGATCAGACAGTTGTCATTAATGTGAGGATAGAGGGCTCTCATGTTCTGTAGACCCAAGAAATCTTTCTGGGTGGTGGTGGTGGTGGTGGTGGTTCTTAAGTCTACATAAACTATAGGTTGGTATTTTATTTGAAGCCAAAGTTTCCAAAGGGGTCTGAACTACTCAACTATCTGCACAAAAGGCAGGAATGAAGATTTCTCTCTCTCTCTCTCTCTCTCTCTCTCTCTCTCTCTTGGTTTTTTGAGACAGGGTTTCTCTGTGTAGTCCTGGCTGTCCTGGAACTCACTCTGTCGACCAGGCTGGCCTCGAACTCAGAAATCTGCCTGCCTCTGCCTCCCGAGTGCTGGGATTAAAGGCATGTACCACCACTGCCCGGAAGATATCTCTTATTGCACAGCTGCTCATTATGAAACGGGAGCACCTTGGTGCCCAGCATGAGCAAGCAGCTTTATGGATGTGCTGTCTACACTAGGAGATACAAAGAGGTTATGGAAGACAATGTAGAAGATCTATTTATTGATGTAAATTATTCACTGAGAATCTATCTACCTAATGTGACAAAGGGACTTTTTACAATTCACTTTACATCCTGCTCACTCCCCCTACCAGTCACCCCCTCCCACAATCCTTCCCCCATTCTTCCTCCCCTTCTCCTCTGTATAGATGAGGACCCCTCTGGGGATCCCCCCCCACCCTGGCACATCAAGGTTCAGCAGGGCTAGGTGTATCCTCTCCCACGGAGTCTAGACAAGGCAGCCCAGCTAGAAGAATACATTTCACAGACAGGCCACAGCTTTTGGGATAGCCCCTGCTCCAGTTGTTTGGGACCCACATGAAGACCAAGCTTAACATCTGTTCCATGTGTGCAGGAAGGCCTAGGTCCAACCGGTGTATGCTCCTTGGTTGATGGTTCAGTCTCTGAAAGCCCCAAGGGTCCAGATTAATTGACTCTGTTGGTCTTCCTGTGGAGTTCCTATCCCCTCTGAGGCCCTACAACCCTTCCTTCTATTTTTCTATGAGTCCCCAAGCTCCATCCTCTGTTTGGCTGTGGGTGTCTGCATCTGTCTGAGTCATCTGCTCGGTGGAGCCTCTCAGAGGACTGCCATGCTAGACACCTGCCTGCCAGTGTAACAGAATATAATTAATAATATCAGGGATTGATACTTGCCTATGAGTTTGTTGGCCATTCCCCCAGTGTCTGCTCCATCCCCCATCCCGGCTTTTCTTGTAGACAAGATAAATTTTGGGTGGAAAGTTTTGCGGGTGGGTTGGTGTGACAAAGGGACTTTTGCTTTGAGATAGTGTCTCACTATGTAGGCCAGGGTAGCCTCAGACTCATAATCCTCCTGCTTCAGCCTCCTGAGTTCTGGGATTACACGTGTGTACCATCATGTTCAGCGGATGGGAAAACTTTCTAATAAAAGTCAAAGTAAATGGTAATTACTGACATGCAAACAGTTCGTAAATTTGGTAAAATATACATTATCATGTATAGCTAATTGAAAGGTAAAGGGTTATCCCTTCCTTCATGTCCTTCCAACGGACTATATTTTAACCTTTTGTATTTATAAATGACCACTCCATAATGTGTCCTGGGATGGGTACAAGTGACGGACTCTCCAGCCTGTATGCCCACTTATGTCCAGAAACAGCCATGGTCCACTTTCCAACAGAAATACTAGATTAACAATCTCAAAGTCCCATATTTATTTTTTCTCGAGTCCCAAAGTGTTTCTTGACAGAAAGGGGAGGGGCTCTCTTTCCTGCATGTCTTCCAGAGATGTGTAAAGCCCCATTCCTCCTGATACTCTCTGGAAATCAACATAATCCTAAGGTCCTCACTTTGTAATGTTTGCGGTAAGACTGCGGCATGGTAGCATTTGAGCGTTTTCAGAGTACTCTCATTTAAACACCTGCGATTCGTTATTGTAAATATCGCAGTTGTGTGAGACCATATGTTTCAGCTTGAAGCAGTTATATAAAGAAGGAAACCTGAGCTATAAATCTCAAGAACCCTAGACTTGCCTCGGGTACGTTCAAAGAACATTTTGAGGCACGTAATCACAGTAATATACTTGAGATCCTATAGAAGAATACTTCAATTTCAAAAGTTGCTACTTTGGATGGAAAGCTATGATTTACATATGGCTCATTCACTTCCATGATAATTCAGGGCGGAAGAAACAGAGCACAAAAACTTTGGGCTACATGGGTGTTTTCTTCCTGGGAAAGGGGCAAAGGTTATTGTGCAGTGGGGAAATCATGAGACACTAGATAGAATACCTTTAATGAGTGACAAGACCCACTTGGCCAATACACCCTGCATCTCCACCAGGCTGGAGCTCGAGATGATGAAATAATAGTGTAGGAAGTATGCAATATCTCTTGGTAAATAGGCATGACCTCATGGCTGCTTGTGTTCCTGCTGACATCAAAAATATCCATATATGCATGCAAGAATTAATTGTGCCTGTGTACTACAAGCCAAATCACTGTATTTTAATGTCTTGATTGGTCCTCGTCAACTAGACAGAAACAGTTTGTAATCACAGCTGGTGAGAGTTTCATCCACTGCAATTAGGGAGGAGGTGGATGAGTTAATTGGTTGCAACCACAAGGAATCCACTAATACTCCTAGGTTGCCATCTCTGTCGTAGGACCGACACTGAGCATAGCTGGAGAGGAACAGATTTAGGAACATCCTGCCCTCAGAAGTCCTGGATTACCAAAGTGATAGATGTGAGAAAATGTTCAACTCGCGTTTTAGAGGCTGTGGTAGTTTGATTGAAACATCCCTGTTGACTACTTTAAAGCTATCATCCTTGTATTATGACAGGAAAGACACACACTGCTGCCTTAGGTCATGCCCTTCAGCTCCCAAAATATTTGCATATATTTACATATATGCTAATGTTTACCTCTGCTTCCGGAAGCATTTCTAGACTCTTCTGAAGTCCAGGTGCCCTCAATCTGTCTTTCCATAGACTTTGACCCATGGGTGGTTTTGATTATTGATCTGTGTGTTCCCTGGTAGGCCTCTTCACTTCAATATTCTGCTCAACTTAATCTTTGATAATTCTTTTAGCTTCAAGCAGAGAGTGTTCGACCTCCCATTGAGCCAGGTCCTTCTAGACCATGGAACAGCTCTCTACAGCCAGAACAGCCCAGTCCTCCCATATCCCCCAGGTCACATGGCAGGGGTCTATGTTTGATGCAAAACATACTCTTCCAACTATTCTCTTTACACCTTACAGAATAGTCTTCACCTCTAAAAGGTTCATCTTTCCTTATCTATAAAAGAGTGATTTCATGAAACTGGGAGATTTAAAAATCACCGAAGTTCAGGTAGTGGGCTCACTGCTGAGCACATAGAGAAGGCTCTATAGATGAGAACTATTCTTAAGAACTCAGGTGCCACACTTAAAAGGCAGCACTGCTATATTCCAGAGACTGTCTTTCAAATCTGGAGGAAAGAGTTTTTGTGATCTTCAGTGTATGTTCATATGAACCAAGGACCACTCATGCTAACTAGACTGGCTTGGAATAGATGTGATTGTGTATGATGGCACCTCTAGCTACATCATAAACCAAGGCTTGATGTTCCATATATATTCTAATATTTTACACAGTTTTGATACCTAACTAACTTGTCCACTTTTATGAAACAAACTCATTCAAGACTGGCCTATTAAATTTTATGCGAAAAATCTAGTTTTGTAACTAAGCACGCATAAGCTCAATTGTCTAGAACAAATTCAATTTTGTAATAAATACCATGAAAATTAGGCTAAGATTGCCTTTCTAGGCCATTTTTAGAAAGCTCAGCTCTTTGGTGATACAAGATACATTTGATGATAAGTTCCTGCCGAAGTGCCTTTGGAAATGGTGAGCCTGCTCACTGGTTGGCTTGCTTTTCCTGCTGGGTAGACTTTATTACATTGAATTATGATCTGCCTGTTTGTAATTTCTACCATATGCTACTTATTTGGCCTTTTGACATGATGACGAAATGGAACACTGTGCTTCAATATGGCAGCCCTCCAAATCTTCCAGGGGTCAACTTTCTAGACTCTAAATATCATGGAGGTTGGGAGCGCACAGTATTCATCTTTGTCTTGGCATGTGTTCCTTCCTGTCTACTATCATGCACCCTGTAAGTGAAGAAATGACATGTCTAATGGGCTGCTGGGTAAATATGTTGAACTGGACTCCATCCCAATCCACTGCTCAGTAGTCAGACAGGTTCCAGTTGAAAGGATCCAGTGACAGGCAAATTATCTCATCCAGAAAGAACAGGGCTTCTAAGTGATAGCCTGAACTTCTGTAGGCATTTCCAGGATATAGATAAATACGAGGTCAGAGAAATACCAACATTCGCCATGCAGAGCTCCCTCTCTGTGCAGCCGTATCCCTTCCCTCCTCCCCCCCCCCCGTTCTTTTTCAGCATATTCCATGTGCAGGAGCTCAGAACATCTCCCAAGCACACTCCTGTCCTCTTCCTTGATTGACATTTCTGGAAGGCCCTTAGAGAAAGGAGTCCTCCACTGCCCTTTTGTAGGAACAGCCCTCTCTCAAGACCCCAAATCTATGACTCCCTTAAGAAGTAAAGGCATCCCGCTGAATGAATAAAAAGAATAAAAAGGAGAGGAAAGGAAAGACCGATGCTCCTAGGTATGCTGGAGGAGATGCTGTGTTTTGTAGATAAAGGGGCAGAGCATAGATAGAGGCAGGGATATCTGGGAGGGTCCAGAGTGGACAGGACCAGACTGAGCTGTGCCATGTGGGGAGAGGGGGAAGGGAAGGGAGAAGGGAGAGAGAGGAACCAGGTGCAACAGCCAGGAGGCCCAAAGGTATAAAAAGAAAGCAGGTAACCAAATAATTAGGTTATATAGGGAAAAGCAGCCCACCCACCCCACTCCCTGCCCAGGGGTGGGGAATTTCAGGTAGGAGGTGGGGTATGCCAGCTATGAAGACCCTGTGACAGGTAGGGGCTGAGCGATTGCAGGGAGAACTTGGTAGCCAAGTCTACTTTGATAGGTTAAATAGGCACCTCAGCTATTTGTTGCAGGTCTGAAACCTAACACCCACCCCTGCCTTGTTCTTTCCAGCATCAGAGCAAAGCCACTTCCCATAGTGCTTTGCTTTCACAAACCAGAACAACAGTAATGGAAACTCTCCCATTTGCCAATGGCTTGCAAGTCTTGGAGCTTGGATAGACAACTCGGTCTCTGAACCATGGACCCAGAGGGTTGGTCAGGAAAGAAGTGCCATGGCTTTTTGCCATCTGTCTTCTGGTTCTGTGACAGATACACATGCTTCTCCTTATAGGTTCTGTCCTGCATAAAGATGTCTGCTGGTAGAGCTTAGAGGAATGTGGGATTTCAAGACTTGCCTGGGTATCAAACCCAATTGGGCTCTGGATTCCAGGGTATCCTGCCAAAAGTGGGCATCCCTGTGGCTACAACTGTAACAGCATTTAGCCTGACATAATAGTGGGAGAAACCTCTCCTTGTGCTCACTTACCCTGGATATACTCACAGGGAGGGACACAGGTATACACACAGATTAGTAGGGCAAGATGAGCTAAGGGCTTTGTATGGACGCCAGTTGACTCAACTGAAGTCACCAAGGAGATCTCTCCACCCCCACCCCCGGATGGATGTGGTGGTTCTCAGCCCTGCTGAACCCCGGCTCTGTCTTATTGGCTGGGGAAGTTTCTGATCGTCACAACCATGCACACACTCACCTGCATTCATTCCTTGGTTCCTGTTTGATTTGGAAGTGGTTCCAAGGCTTAGCTGCCAGGTTGCTGCCCTGGAGTTGATCATGTACGGTGTCAGTCTCTCTGCAATGTGCAAATCTGCTCCATCTCCAACTCCAAATTCACAATCACCCTGGGACAGACTTGCTTAGCATCCAATCAGAGAGTAGCTTTCCATGCTTTAAAAGACACAGAAGATGTGTTTGACAGAAAAGAAGAATCTGGGAACTAGCAGCTCAGTTTTTAATGGTCTGCAGATGGGAAAAAAATCTCCTGAAAGCAGATGTGGGTCTTTTCTTTTTCTAAGAGGAAACCCTTAAGGGCTTACATGGCAAAAATAGGTTTGTACTAAGGATTTCCTTGGCTGAATTACTCATTATATCTTCCCCTGACATGATAGAATTGAAACTCTGTTTTATCAAAGTTAGAATTGATGTGTGAGATGGTGTTAAGGCTGTTTCATGGGTATTGTGCGTCTATCAAATCTACACAGTCTTTGGAGGTACAAATCCACTCCTGAGCTGATCCGTCATGCTGAGACACTCCCAAGACCTCACACAAGTCCTGGGGATGTCAGAACAATTCTAAGCCAAACATGGAGTGGAGCATACAGCCCAGTGCATTCAGGATCCAGGAGGGTATCATGAATGGAGGCTGGAGCATGGACCAGTCATCACTGTGTGCCTCACCATGAGTAGCACTGTACACATGTGAATGACGGCTTATTCCCCAGAACGTGTGAGCAATGTGGGCTTGGGAAACCACATGAAATGTTGTTTGTGTCTTTCATGCAGTTCTAAAGAGTCTCTGGACTAAGCCCACAAGTTCTTTCAGAAGTATTAGTGCCCCTGGGTACCAGTAGGATATAAAGGGGCATGAAGGGCCATCAGGTTGATATTGGTACATCCCATGGTTGGTCCATCTGATGGTTCTGAACTAAATACCAGTTTATTCACTAGAAAGGCCTTGTTCCCCGAGCCCCAGATATTGAACTTCAACTAATATATGAGCCCTTTGTGCTCTCGGAGTGGGGGTGGTAGTGCAGTTGAATTCTGTGGTTTTGATTAGGTAACCGGTCCTGGGAAGAAAGGTACAGCCTAGCATGAAAGAGAATAAAGTTTATATTTACCCATACAGGGGCAGTGCCAAGTCTCTGAAGATGACTAGGACAGGTAGTCCTATGACCAGATACAGTTCAGAGAATTTGCAAGACAGTCGGAGACAAGTTGGTATCTTGGAATGAGCAGTGTAGTCGAATCTAACAAGTGTTATAGATCAGGACTTCTCTACACACTGAAGGGGCCATTCTCTTGGGATGTGGGGAGAGGTGATGGGCACTGATCCTGTCTGTGGGAGGCTAGAGCGCCCAGGATGGATGACTCACAGCCCTCCCTCCCGGTTCACACACAGCCTTGCGCCGGTACACAAAGACTATGGGTATCACTGTGGGCGAATTTATGGCAGATGCAGTTTGCAAGCCTCAAACAAGGCCTATAACCTTTAGGACCATTTTCCATCAAAGACTGTAGTGTATGGACCACAGCTGCTGGTAAATGCCCTTATGAGTATTTCACAGCCCCCACTGTGTTAGTTCAGATTTCTCCGTAGGAGCAGAGGTCTTCAGTACTTAGCAGAGAAATGTAAATCCTTCTGTGTTTTCCTTTTCCTGGTATTTAGTACAGCTTATTTTTCTCCTCTGCCTACTTTTCTGTGATGGTGAGAATTCTATGTCTTTGGGGTTCACATCCCTAAGAACCAACACTGAAAACAATGGAAATGGAGAAAGCCCAGACATCCGGGTCAGGAAGAGGAAACCCCTTAATTCATGTGCAAAACTTCCCATTTCAGTTGTGTCTTTTGTCTCCCAGCTAAAGTTTGTCTTTTTGTGACATTTACATTAAGCCCAGAGGACATTTTGAGTGGAAACACGCAGAAAGCATAATTGAAACGCTGAGTGGTGCCGTTCATCTAATTTGCATTTCCCCCCAGGTGGGGCGGTTCACCTCCCTCCCCCTCCTCCTCGGGTGCTCACAGATTATCTCAAAGAAAGATGTTATGCAATGGATGCCCATAAATCCTCATGTAGGGTGCATAATATGTCTAGCTATTTCTTTTTTTTTTTTTCATTCTCTCTAGAAGCTGTTTTAAATGTCACCATGATAAAGTATGTGAAGAAATTTACAGTAGGTTCAAGGGAGCATGGACAGTTCAGAGCCTTTCCCCTTCGTGGAAGGTTTAGATATTTGTTCACAAGTTTAATTGCATATTAAAAATGTTTTCTTTGAGTCATCTATGGAAATATCATTTGGAGCTACTAATACTGTGAGTGTTATCACTATAGAAACGAACCTTTTAAAAATCATAAATTATCCATGTTTCCTTAGTTGTGTTCTTTAAATTCTGTGCCTCTGGATGTACACTGCCTTCTCCATAGGCCCCTCACTGATGCTGCAGAATCAAAAAAGTTTCTAATAGAAGAACGTGAGGCATAGCCATTCTATCTATTGAATATCTTAATTGGCAATTTAATATAGTATTAGAATAGGTAAAAATGTAGAGTCTCTTTTCTATAGGATAAGTTATTTCTCTTTTAATGACCTATTCATTGTGGACACCAAGTCTGTCTTACACATCATTGGTTACCACAGAGGAGCCATCTGGTTTGATGCCTTTTCTAGGTTGAGTGTCTTTATCAATCCTTTACGACCAATGGATGTCAGGTATACTATGCATTCCAGCCTTGGCTGCTGTGGTATGGATGAAAAATATCCTAATAGGCTCAATTGTTTGCTCCCTCATTGCAGATGCTGATTTAGAAGATTGAGGAACCTTGAGGCACAAGTGGAGCCTTGTGGAGGGAAGTGGGTTACAGGGAGAGATTTGACTCTTGAGGTTTGACAACTCAGCCTCACTTCCTGTCCATTCTCTGCTTCCCGATTATGGACGTGATATGCCTAGCTGCTGCCATGCCTTCCCACCATGATGGACTATGGGACTATGTCCTCTCTGACTGTGAGCCAAGATAAACATTTCCTCTCTGCAGTTACTTCTTGTGTTTGGTCACAGTCATGAGGAAAGTAATTCATGCACCTGGCTATCAGACCTGGATTATAGACTGGCTGGGGGAAGCCGTAGGCTGTATAAAGGATGTATAACCCAGATCAGGATTTCTAAGGAAGCCCTAGGTAGCAGTGAGAGGACTTTGTGACTAAACTTACTTTTTATTGGTTTGAAATTTTAGGCATGTTTTAATATATATATTTACTAGAAAACACACCTTTTGGGTTCTGCATTGTCTTAGTCACTTTTTTGTTGCTGTGACAAAATGTCATGAGCAAGGCAACTTACAAATTATGGCATCTAACTGGGTACATAGTGTCAGAGAGTTGAAGTCCAAGAATGATGAGCAAAGGCAGGCAGGAAGCTGCGAGCCCATGTCTTGGCCTGCAACATACTTGGAAGTCTTTTGAAGCCTTAAAACCCACCCCCAGTGACATACCTCCTCCAACAAGTCCACACCTCCTGATCCTTCCCAAACAGCTTTACCAACTGAGGGTCAGTTTTTCTGACAGATGAGCTGGGAGTCAGGCGTGGTTATTCTTATTCAGTTTATTTAACATACTACCTCAGGCATGCTATATAAAAATTATCCTCCCTTCCCAGAAAGGAAGACTATCTACCTGGAGTTGGTATGGGCAGAGAGGAGGAATTGTAATCCTGAAGGTGATCTTAAAGCTCTCAATGTGGTGCCTTCTTAGGAAATATCACAGATTGGGTTTAAATGGAGTTATCCTTGTAAACAGTCTTTCAATGTTACATCTGCTCTGAGTGAAATGCTGTATCTTCTTAATATCACTCTTCCTTCTCTATGCCCTTGCCAGAAAGTGATTGGGCTTTGCCCTACTAAGCAAAGGGTTTCATAG
The DNA here is from genome assembly GCA_019843965.1 of Rhynchomys soricoides. Classification (NCBI taxonomy): domain Eukaryota; kingdom Metazoa; phylum Chordata; class Mammalia; order Rodentia; family Muridae; genus Rhynchomys; species Rhynchomys soricoides. The sequence continues at coordinate 8,517,457 of JADRCH010000090.1, forward strand.
GCAGATGCACTGGACCTCAGAATCAGCTGGAGTGGAGCTGCATTGAGTGCCCATCTCCATGGTAACAGCTCACTGTTCCTGATCTGAGCAAGGAGGCCTGACTCAAAAGAAGTGGGGGTTGGGGCACAGGAGCAGGGATATCCTCTGGGAGAGGGAAGCTGTATAGGAGGAGGGGATATGGAGATTCAGGTGATCATCCTTGTCAGAGAGTCAAGTTCAGTCCCAAGAGCTCTGTGCACAGATGGTGTATCTTATTTTGATGCATGTCACAAGGGTCTCAGTGAGCCCATTTCCCAGAAGGCAAGGGTAAAGATGTGGGGTGTTCCAAGGTAGCGGGTCTCCAACAGGAGTCAGAATCAGAAAATAGCTTTAAAGCCAGCATGAAAACTGCCATTCCTATGGCCCAGAAGTAACTAATCACAGCTTGCCAGATCCCTAGCCTCCTCTCTATGCCAGGAATGGCAGGGAGTTGTGGAAAGCTGGCATTCAGACAGGCAGTTTGTCATCTGACATCTCAGTTCCTGGCCTGGTATACATTTAATTCATGAGGACTTTTTTTTTCTTCAAATTCTGTTTATTTTTTTAAAATTAATATTCAACTAGCATATAAGATGTTAGTACCTTTCATGTGCTCACCTGTCACCTTTGATGCCTTCACCAACATCCCTCATGTCTCTGCCTCTGATGACCTCACTGGGTACTTCTGATGATCACCCAAGGATTCATGAGATACCAAAGGCGATTGAGATGTAAAGTTGCCCTTCTTCTCTGGTTCCTCTACTACTAGGAAGTAAATGTACCTAGAACTTAAGCAGGCCAGTCAGATCTGGAATGCGTTCTTGCCCCATACAGTTCTGTTGACCTGACTGTGATGAAGCAAGTCCCCAAGTCAGTTTCTTCTCCTGTGAAGTGGAGAATGTTGCTTCTACATTATTCTCTGTGATCCTCAGTGAGACTGTATTACTCCCAAGGAGACAAAATTTATGTTCATGTGGGAGGGAATAAAGAGTTACTTAGAAAAGAATAAGCTGAGATGGACATGTAATATGCAGACAAACATCAATGTATCAGTGATGTTAAATTTTTATGAGAGTGATAAAATTTAGGGAAATATCCAAAATGTCTCTTTAGGGAAGTAGGTAATGAAAACAGTAAAAAGCCAGAAAACACTGATATAGTGTGGCCATGAGGGGAAGAGAAGATATGGACCATACATAGACACAGCATGGCAGTCATGACTCATGTAGCTAGGGGCAGTGAGTGGTGGATGCTGTGACTGGTCCCTTTGGTTTTAGCTGTGTTTTGGGACCAGGCAAAATTGTATTAATGTATAGGGAGAAATGAGCTAGAACCTCTGCCTTTACTGATCCATGGAGTCAGTCTGAACATGGGAGACAGTGTACAGTGTACATGTGACATGGAATATGCAGGATATGGAGTTCAGAGGAGACTGTGGTCCATTTCTATACCCATCTCTACTACAAGGCTCAACTAAGTCAGGAGATGACAGCAGGTCTTGATCTCAATTTGTAGCCTTGTTTTAGCCTGCTTTGCTCACAACAGGACCAGGGCCTTCATCCCCACTAACAAAGCATCTTTTTACTCCCAGATAATAATGAGATTCAGGGAAAATGTTCTGGTGGCTTCTCATATGGAATAAAAGTGGTTGGTTTATATATTAAAGAGGTCTACTAGACTGACTCACAGGCTGTGGCTTAGTTAGTTCAACAATGCCTGTCTCCCTGTAGAAATGCCAAGAATCTTATAGTTGTTCAGTCTACAAGACTGGCTCTCAGTAGTCCCACTCTGGTGCTGGGGTCCTGGTAGATTCCTGGAGAGCTGCTGGTCTTCAAGTCACATAGGAACCCTGCAGAAGTAGGTTCTAATACCAGTGAAGGAATGTTACAGAAGCAGGGTAGATGAACTTGCCAGCAAGAGTGGGGGCAAGTAGGCCAAAATCAAAAGCTACCTTTTTCTATGTCCCTTTATGTGGGCTGGTTTTTCCCACTTCAAATGGCTCAGTCAAGAAAATCCCTCACGGGCATGCTCAACAGTTTGGGGTTTAGTTCCTTTTAGATATAGTCAAGTTGACCACCAAGATCAACATCACATCGTGTGACTGAGAGGCAGTGAATGCCGTTCATTTCCCAGCTATGGGAACAGGCCTGAGCTCTGTGGGGCTCTGACATTCATTTCTGATCAGATCTCAGAAGGGCTCTACTCTGCTGGGGAACTGCCCTTATGTAATGATGCTGCTGTCATGAGCCAGGATTCTTCTCTCCATTTCTCATTTATAAACTATGTAGACTGCTCTTTGCGCATTCTCCAAACCGCAATGATCTTATCTAGAAAGTTCTGGGTGGGGGGATCAGAGTGATGGTTCCTTCTTCTTTGCTGTGAAGATGAGACAATGTGTGTGAGTGCTCAGCTCTGGACTCATGTGGAAGAGTGCTCCAACCACACTGGCTATCCTTGCTGCCAGCGGACGTAATAATGGTCATTGTAAGCCCCATCTTCCTGGAAGAACAAGGCAGCCTCAGCCCCTCAGATCTTTCCATAGCTTTAGCAGTTTACTAGGACCCAAGTTGACATTGTCACCAAGAGACATAGAAAATAACATTCCCAGAAGTAACACTGTAAGAGATGAAAGCTGAAAGCTGAGAATAGCCCTGGTGCTCATTGACAGCATCATTAGCGCAGTGACATCCTGGACTATGAGCCAATGACTAGGGTCAGTATAGTCTTTACTGATGACTAAGTAATGATTTGGGGAAACTACTCCATGTCTGATCCTCACAAAAGTCATGTTAGGTGAATGAAGTCAAGCACAAGAGGAACCTGCTGGGTGGCTCCATTACCCACTGAATGCAATGTATGGTGTTGACTCTGTGGTTCCATCACTGATGATGGTGTGGCCTCTAGGGAGGAAGGGAACCACTGTACTCAGTAAGGGAGGGAGCCAGTCAAGTTCTGTGTCAAGATCTGAGAGATGGGCAGATAGCTGTGCCAACACCTTGGAAATGCATTGAGTTGAGTGTTCCATGTCTCATTACAGATTTATGGAGTAGACAAGGCTGCCACATAGAGCATCAAACATGGGTGCGCTGTGCTTCTTGTTGGGAGTTTTGCTTTCTCTGGCTTTAGTTACCTTCAGTCAGCTGCAATCTGAAAGTTTTAAGTCCAAAGTTCCACACGTACGTGTACATGCACACACACACAAGATGGAGAGATGGGAAGAGGGAGAGGGAGAGGGAGCAGAGGTAGAGACAGAGGAGAGACTGACAGAGTAAACACATACTATGTGAAAGAGAAACACATACCTAGTGAGACAGAGAGAGAGAGAGAGAGAGAGAGAGAGAGAGAGAGAGAGAGAGAGAAGCAAGAGATGGGGAGACACAGGGAAAGAAGGAAGATGAAAATCAGAGTGAGTTTTATTGTTTTTAGAATAAATAAACCTGGTGCAGCCAAATACTGGAATATGATATCATGATTAGGATCAATATAACGATTTGGATTCTATCCACATAGCTTTTATTACAGAAAAGTGTTATAATTGCTCTTTTATTACTCATTATTGTTAGTAATTTCTTACTATACATACTATTTATATTAAGCCTTATCATAAGCTTATGTGTGCATAAGAATAAGGATATGAATATATTCAGTTCTATCCAGGATTTCAGGGATGCACTGGGGTCTTAGAAACCATCTTAGAAACATTGGAGAGAAAGCTTAATAGTTATGAGCACTTTTAGCTCACTGGGGTACGAGTTCAGTTCCTGGCCCTGACACTGGGCAACTCACAGCGCCAGGAGATCTAACGCCCCCTTGTGGTCTCCACAGGCACTTACACTCATACGGCATACATACTGATTAGACATGCAAATAAAGAAAAGTGAGGCTTTAAGAAATACCCACGGTGAATAAGAATGTACAAGGATAATCCAATTTCATGCTCACCTACAAGGATCCTCAAAATCAATAGCAGAAGGGAAACAGGCAAGCAGATATGGAATACATGGAGAGAGCCAGAATAGAGGAATTATGGGCCTGGTACAGAGGCACCCCAGAGGGGAGCATGGTTCACTGTCATCAGCCACCACTGGTACCATTGTGTAAGACCCAGGTGGCTCATCCAAGAGCTTTTGACTACTTTTTCTCACATAGTTAAATCATGGCCTCATCTACCTACTCCTATATTCCCAGGACCCCCATCTCTGTCTCTATCACATGCCCTTAGCCTGCACCAAGAAAACTGATTTTCTTGGCTTTCTTTCTTGGCCATCTCCAACCCACCCTCTATAGCTCATGTCTGTGATGGAGATCTCTGGGACTTTAAAGAACTCTCCTGTGATTTCCAACCCCGTTCTGCACTAAAACCAGAGCACACACCTACTAGTGGTACAGTCCATACTGTAGGATAAGTGGGCAGCTTCCAGGAAACACCCCAATTTACTGGTTATTCTATTTGTTTCCAAAAGACATTTTCAGAATGTTCCTCCACTTGCCAACCCCTTTCAGCCACTTCCAAATCCTGCCTCCTAAGTGCCCCTGGGTGTCCTCTTTCCACAAATCTGTTTGGCACCCCTGCAATTTCACCCGTGGTTTCTTTGAATAAGCTTGAACGCCTGAGAGTTCTTCACATATTGCAAAGCCTGCTGGTCCACATCGTTTCAAGTTGCAGTTCAGTTATTGTCTTGTCAATGCCATCTTTGATGCTTCTGTCTGTTGTGATTCTGCTACAAGACTCACACATTGCAGAAACAGGTCACTTCCTTCAAACAAACTTGGACATATCTGACCCTTACTTCCTCCACAGCCCTTAGTTAGGGGCAGGTCATACCCTAGTCTTCAACCTCCATAATGCTGAGCACTTGCCTAGAAACTAAAAATTGACCAAGGCTATAATTTTTTTGGTGTTTTCCTCTTTGAGCTGATCTCCTCTGGCCCAGGGTGGTCCCTAATTTGTTATGTAGTTAAAGATGACTTTCTCTCATGTTCCTGCCTCTACCTCCAAATGCTAGGGATTATAGGCTCCTATCTCCATGCCCAATTTGAGCATTGCTGTAGATCAGATACAGAGCATTGTGTATTCCTCTCTTCCAGATGAACTGCATCCCAAGCCCAGTGTTGTGTCTTGATTGGGTAAACTCTGTCAGCATAGTCCTAGTCACTCTGAGACAAGTGGCTTGGATCAGGTAGAGGGCAGCTTTATGGAGTAGTAACACAGACTCATACACCCATGTTTAACAGATCAGAGATCTCTCCAATGTTAAGCTGTCCAACCACCTCACCTTTCTTCCACTGTTTGTCTTCCTTCCTTAGTGACCTTCAGTGACTGCAAGGGCAACAAGAAGCTGCACTATGAGGTCTCAAGTCCACACTTCAAGGTGAACAGCGATGGCACCTTAGTGGCTCTCAGAAACATCACTGCGGTGGGCAGGACCCTGTTTGTCCACGCGAGGACTCCTCATGCCGAAGACATGGCAGAACTCGTGATTGTTGGGGGGAAAGACATCCAGGGCTCCTTGCAGGTAACTCGACTGCCTGGGATTAGTTGCAAGAGCAAAGTTAGCTTCTGTATCACATGGGAGATGAGGGTTTATTGTGTCGGTCTTGAGTCTTTATGGTGTTATCATCATTGCTATGGATGACAAAAACCCAACCCAAAAAATAGAAGGTGAAGGAGAAGGCAGTGGAAATGCAGCAGTGCATGTAATGGATGTACTGTAGACTTCCTTCTCCAGCAAGTGTGTCTCTGCACTGGCACCTAGACAAGGGCATCAGCTCTGATGTGTATCTGTCTTCTGATTCTATCTTGCTCATTGGCTCTGCTCTGTGGGTGTCCCAGTGTAGAGGTTCCCTGACATATCCACTTCCTTCTCCAGGCTGAAATGCCCTGTCTTGATCTCTTCCTGGTGATACTAACCCAAGCTTGTGGTTGACTCTCATTGGCTCTAATTATATCACATGACCATCCCTGAGCTAGACCCTGAACGGCTTGTGATCTTGTGATATGGTATGGTACCATGTCCTTTCCTGAGGATGTCTCTACCTGCCTAATATGTGGAGCAGGAATGAAGGGATATTTACTCAAAAAGTAATGCAAGGGCTGTTGTCAGAGAAAGAGGGTTGGGGATTTGGCATGCCAGGAACACGGTGGCTCTTAGATTTATAGCGGGTGACCACTGCACACAGAATGACTACTCCCCATCAGCTGGCACTTATTCCCTTCCAGATACTCATGTATGCAAGTCCTTGATACTCCCACATATGTGTATAAACATGATGGGTGTCACATGTCATGGAAGCATAATTCTTGTGTCTGGCAGAGAGTCCTTTGGCTGTAATCTGCAACTAAGTCTTCCTTCTCTGGGGCTCATTGACTCTGGGGTTTTCATTAGAAGTTTTGAAAAGCACTCTGGCAGACTCCCAGAGAACAAGGCCAGCAACAGTGGTGGTGTCCCCAGCTAGGTGTGGAGAGCCTTTTCCCCTGCCTGCTACCCTGGCTCTCCTCTCTGAGAAGCCTGAGAATGTCCCATCTGATGACACACAACCCTGCCTTGTCTGCAGTTGGGTTCTGTGGAGGATGGAGATTGCTGCCTCAGCTGGATTGTTACGGGAGTAAAACTGGCAAACGGAGCTGCCTTCATGCCAACCCCATCTCCACAAGCTGAGGAGACTGGTACAACTTCACGTCTGCAGACTGGCGACACAGGCTGGGATGCCTCACAAGTGGCCCTGTGTTGTGTAGCACTCTGTCACCACACTCATGACAGATGGGCTGAATGCCCTTAGCTGAACTGGAGTATCTCTCCCAATGCACTGCTTGTAGGAGTAACCTTTAATTGATCACGTATAGATGTTTCCAGGAATGTACTCTATTTACCATGTCTGGGCAGAAGGAACTCCAGGATTCTCCTTTCTGTTTGTGAGTCTGCAAGTTAAGGGGAGATTGAAACCTCACAGGTGCATGCAGGCACACACTCATGCACACACACACACACACACACACACACACACATGCGTGTGCGCGGGAGCATGCACTCTCAACATACCACTGATACTTTATGATTTGATAATTTCAAGCAGTATGCAGGGTATTTTGATCAGATTTGTTCCTGTTGCTATTTTATTTAGCCCCATGCCTTCTGAGCTGATTTCCAACAAGTTCCCCCTCACTTTTCACATCTTTCTCTTCATGGTTCACTGGGTCTAACCTGGGTTGCCTGCATGAGCATGGCCTTGGGGCTTAGAGTTTGTTACTGGATCAGGGGCCACTTCACTTACTAGTAGCTAAGTCATTTAAAAAGGTGACTTCCCATCTCTCAGAAGCCACCAACCACCAGTAGTTCCTCAGATAGGGACAGCAGATCATGAGCTCCTCGCCCATCCACGATGGGATGGTGACAGGCTTGGTCGTGTGCAGGAAGACACAGCTGCAGGGCGTTCTGGAGTACAAAGGCCATGTTATATCCGGAAGGCATCATTTCAGGACGCTCTTCCACATCCTCTGGGTCTTCCATTCGCCCTGCCTCTTCTTCCACAGTATCCCTGAGCCCTGGGGTTGGGTTGATGCAGATGTCCAGTTATGAGTCTGCAGGGATGGATGCCCATGACACAAAGAAACTTCTCTGACCAAGCCTGTGAGTAGCACTAAACTTATAAACATAAACATTTAGAAGGCCTTTGACAGCATGCCTATTGTTCAGCAAGCCAACAATGTCACTGATCTTTTTAAAGACAGTAAGACACTGGTGACTGTATTCACCAGCGGAAACTCATCCACACACAAAGGCATGTGGTGCTAGCTGGTGCTGTTTTCACAGCAGCTCACTGACTTGTGAGAGAGCAACTTGGCAAATAACACAAACAACAGAACTGCCAGACTGTGAGACCAAAAATAAATAAATAAAAATGCTTCTTACAGGATTGAAAATGGTTGAAGACCAGGAGAGAGGATGATGACATAAGGAAACTTAATGGTTCTAATGGGCGTCGTTTGCCATGATTAATGGTTCATCTTTATAGTAGTAAAGAATGTCAGAGTGTTGGCTCAAAAGATGCTAGGGAGGATTCTGGGTACTTCTCAAGACAAAAGCCTCCCTTGAAGGACAGGGAGCCTGGGGTCCATGGCCTCAAGCTTTGACTATGACAGTTGGGTCTCTCGAGGCCCCATGAGGTGCTGCACCTCCTTCCAGCCCTGGTTGGTTCCCATTTGCCACTGTCTAAAAGCACCATGGACAGAGCATGGCTGACATTGTTTGCTTCCTATAAAGCACTGGGGGAGGGGAGAGCTGGCTGTTACAGCATTCAGAGGGTCAGACTCCTTTAGAACAGGCTCCAGGAGCCTTGATAATGTTATGAAGTTTAAATGTGCTCAGATGTGTCCATAACCAAAACACAACAGAAAACAAAACAAAACAAACAAAAAAAACAAGAAGGGAAAGAGAGAAGGAAAAACAAAACAGACAGGAGAGCGGGAGCATCATGCCTCAGTGCATGGGGGAGGGGTGAGTGTGAGTGTGTGTGCATGTGTGTGCGTGTGTGCATGTGTGTGCGTGTGTATGTGTGTGCATGTGTGTGCGTGTGTGCATGTGTGTGCGTGTGTGTATATGTGTGCATGTGTGCGCGCATGTGTGTGCATGTGTGTGTGTGTGTGTGTATGTACATGTGTGTGTGCATGTGTGTGTCATGTGTGTACATGTGTGCATGTGTGTGCATGTGTGTGCATGTGTGTATGTACATGTGTGTGCATGTGTGTGTATGCATATGTGTGTGTATGCATGCGTGTATGTGTGCATATGTGTGTGTATGTGTGTGCATGTGTGTGTGCATGTGTGTGCGTGTGTGCATGTGTGT
>JADRCH010000090.1:8526328-8539270 GCA_019843965.1 Rhynchomys soricoides
TGTGTGTGCATGTGTGTGTGCATGTGTGTGCGTGTGTGCATGTGTGTATGTACATGTGTGTATGTGTGTGCATGTGTGTATGCATATGTGTGTGTATGCATGCATGTATGTTGTATGCATGTATGTGTGCATGTGTGTGCATGTGTGTGCCGTATGTGTGCATGTGTGTGTCGTGTGTGTACATGTGTGCATGTGTGTGTGCATGTGTGTGTGGTGTGTGTGCATGTGTATGCATATGTGTGTATGTGTGCATGCATGTGTGTGTATGTGTGTGTGCATGTGTGTGCGTGTGTGTGTCATGTGTGTACATGTGTGTATGTGTGTATGCATATGTGTGTGTGTGTGTGCATACCTGTGCATGTGTTTGGCAGAGAGAGAGGGAAGAGAGAGCACATGCACATATGTACATATGTGCTGATACAAGCACACACACACATTCGTGGGGATGCATATGCGCAAGTGAACCTGAGCACGTGGAGGTCAGAGATTCACCACTTGCCATCTTGATTTTTCAAGCTAGCTTCTCCTTGAACACAAAGTTTACCAATTCAACTAGACTGGCTAGTCTGTAAGCTCCAAGAATCCTCCTGTCTCTGAGGTTAGAGGCAGGCGTTGGTGTCCCCCTCTCACTTGGGCCCTGGGGATCTGATCTGAGGTCCTCATAGTTACATAGCAGGTGCTTTGGCAGCTGGGCCATCTCACCAGCCCTGAACTGGTGTTTGAAAAGGTCCTACTGTGTGCTCAGGCAAGGTGAGGCTATAGGGGACTATAAGGGACTATCAATAAGAACATTATTTGCTCTCTTATCACTGTAATTGAAATACCTATAGGAACAATGTAAAGGCCTGGGGGAGATTAATTTAGGGTCACTGTTTAAGAGATTTCACTGCAGATACTTGACTCTGCTGATTCTGGGCCTGTGGTGAGGTGAGTGCCATCGAGCCTATGGGAGCATATGGAATATGGGATACAGATAGACAGAATAGAACTGGGGACAAGACAGAGCTTTCAAAGGCATGCTCCTAGTGACTGGCTTCCTCCAATTAGGCCACACTTTCTAATGATTCCAGAACATTCTAAAGTAGTACCACCAGCTGGTGACCAAGTATTCCACATATGGACCTGGGAGGAATATTTCATCTTCACACCATAACTGTGCAAGCACTGACCTGGCATCCTATCAGAAGGGACAGTGAAGGTACATGGGGATGGTTTTAGTACTAGATGCACAGACATTTAAAAGCGAGGGATGCTCTGTGCCTTTGGAGAAGGGAGAGGCCAAGAATCCTGAGCTGTTTGTATATGCAGTTTGTGGGGGCCCCCCTCTCATGTGTTATTCTTTTTTGTGTATGTGGTTTGTGTACGTGTGATATACTTGTTGGTTCTTGTAATACAGCAAGAGTGAGGTACTTAGGGCTATCTCCATCTCACTGAGAGGGATCTGTGTAGACTGACTAGTCCAAGGTCACTTGATGTTATTGGTGAGATCTGTGCAGAGTCACTCTGGCTGCTTAGCCCATGCCTCTGGCCTCTTTAAGGTGCTGCCCTTTCCTGGCCTGAGCTGTCCTTTGAAGAATGGTCCCTTTGGAGAGTGAGGAATGTGCCATGAGGTCATACCTCCTGAGGGAAATGACTAATCACCGACAGGATGCATCTCTTCTTAGCTCTTTGACCTTGGGTAAATTGCTGTACCTCCCAAGCCTCCATTTAGTTTGAGTTTATCATCCATAAAGAAGAGATGGTAATGGACCTCCCAGGGTCTTCACAAGGATCAAATGAGACAATATATGCAGTAGTAACTGTTAGCATTTAGTTGGGGCTACAGTAATGGCCGATGCTGATGCTTATGTAATGGGCTGGGAGCTCAGCCCTCCCCTGTCTTATTCACTTCTCATGTTCCACAGCCTGCCGAGAGTGGAGCGTGTCATCATCTCCACCTCATGGGCGAGGAGTGTGAGATGCAATGATGGTGTCTCTGGTCTGAATGTACAGCAAGTAGGTGGTGGGGCTGAGACTCAGCTCCGAATCCTCTGTTCTGACCAGGGGTGGAAACATGACCTTCTCCCGGAACTAAGCGTGCACACAAAGGTCACATTCCACAGAGACTACAGTAACAGCGGCAAGTGGGAAGAATGGTCTAGGATGGAATGTCACAGGCTCCTGTGCAGCACTCTCCTGACACTCCCTATCCTGTGGCTGAATATTATTTTGCGGCTCCTTAGCACTACTCTCCACTGCACCTTGCTTCTGTCTCTACTCAGGAGTTTGAGACTGGTCTTGTCACTCAGCTAGGAGCACTGCAGCCACAGCTATCAGAGGCAAGTTTGTCCCCTCAGTGTTAGGCGGCACACTCTGTACTCCCCACAGAAACGAGGAGACAACATCTGAGTGTTCTGCATTTGGAGCTTGGGAGGCTAAAGAGGGAGCATTGAGTTTAAATCACAGGAAAGTGGGCAGGCAAAGAGCATTTTAGACACACGTAAAAGGCAATAGCGATCTTTGTATCTTTGTAGATTCTTGACAGACAGGAACAGACAGAATGGAAAGCTTTGGAAGTCTTGAATCAAGTAGACATGGGAGCAAATGGTTAAAATGATGACCACTATTTTTTTTCAAGAATTTACTTCACGAAAACCTTTAAAGGGTGTGAATCTCAACATATGTTTTAATGGATATTTTTTCTCATCTTTACACTCTCTCAGTGAGGTTGGTCATATTATTCCCCCACCATATGCATACATGAGAACTCAGCCAAGAGGGCTAACTTGAAATTGACAAACAAAGAAGACTGAAACACAGGCTCCTCCTCTATTCAAACTCACATCCCTTGATAACTCTGTTTTCGAGAATCCTGCTCTGGGCATACTGCCCGTGCTAAGAGACTTGCAGTATATGGCTTAGAGCTGCAGAGAAGCAACTGAGGAAACTAGATGTGCAAAGTGTGGCTTGAAGGAAGAACGGGCCAAGATGTGTATCTGGATGATTCTGTTTTCTGGTTAGGAAGACCTAGATGAATGGGACTGGGTAGGACTGAAGTAGACAGGCAGGAAGTGTGGTAGAGCCTGTGCATACTGAGCTAGAGGCTCTTTAGACATCATTTTTTGTTTTTGTTTTTGTTTGAAACTTTATTTACATTTCAAATGTTTCCCCCTTTCCACATCTCCCCTTTGGAACTTTCCTATTCCCTCCCCCAAAAGACTAATTTATGTTCTGTGTATGAGCATTTGACTGCCTGCACAGGTATGGGCCCCACATGCATGCCTGGTGCCATGGATCCCCTGAAACTGGAGGTATAGACAGTTGTGAGGTGTCATGTGGGTGCTGGGAATCAAACCCAGGTCCTCTGCAACAGCAGCCAACGCTGAGCCATCTCTTCATCCCTACTGAGACATCTTGATAGACATTTCCAGGAGTTGGTGACTAGTGTGGGACAATTCAAGATGGCAGGACGTTTGCTTTGGAGTAGAAATGAGGAGGCTCTCATCTCCACCCCTCTGCTTACTGATTGTTTGACTCTGGACAAGTCACTCACTGCTCTGAACCCTGATGCCTTCGTCTAGGAGATAGAGATAAGAATAGAATCCACGGCTCTGGGGCTTTCCACTGCGTATAGCAGGTGACCTCAAGCAGTGGAGGAGTCAACAGGGTTTCTTTGGCCTCTTCAGAAGACAGAGCCTCGGGCTGAATTTATTGATTGGGGCTGATAAGACTGAGCCAGAGAAAGTGGTTTAAAGAAGACAGAGAGAAGGCATCTCAGGGATGACACCCAGTGAAACCAAAACTGAAAAGGTCATAGTTGCTAAGGTTACATTGCCATATTTTGAACAGCGTATTCATGAAATTGTCAAAGAGAAATTTTTAATCAATATTTAAAAGATATAAAGATTCTCTAGGACAAATGACAGCATGGTCCCTATTCAGCTGAGAGGAAAGTAGGTTAATGGGAAGGCAGTTTTCTATCTTTTCTCCATGTGATATGAAAATGGAAATCCCTGCATCCTGACTTTGGTGTGGTAGTGGTTTAATTACAAAGCAATTTCTAACTCTTTAGTGGGCTTGCTTATAATCTAATGCTCAGCTGAGCTCTGTAAGTTCACCTCAGATCTGAGTTGAGCAAGACAGTTTAATCTCCAGTCTTTTGACAAGCTCTGAGTTACTGTTATGTGAGTGGAGAGGTTAGCCATCCATGCGCAAACCAGTTTGCTGACCTGTAGAAGGTGGGGGTGAGCCCGAATCACCAAAGTGAGCCGGAACCAAACTGTATCTTCCTGTCACTAAACTGGCTATCTCTCACTGTCTGATCAAGAGGAGCTGGAGAGCATCACAGGGGGTGAGCGGGGATGGGGGTGGGTGTATATGCCCCACCCATATTCATTAGTGCACGAATGGGTACCTGGTCATTAGGTTTGTGTTCACCTGTGTACAGAGCTTCAGAGAATTATCTGGGAATAAAAATCTCCATGCTGTGCCCCTTATGAAGAGATGCATTTGCTTGTATGGGAAGGAGATTCATCCTTCCCTAGCCTGCCTGTCAGTACCTGCATTATTTATTTGTTATGCATTTGTTTATTATTTATTTAACTTTTGCAGTCAGTAGTTGCAGTCTTATGACTGTGGAGGATAGAGACCTGGATGGAGTCAGATCAGGGTATAACAGCAAGGAACCTGCCGGGATTTATTTTGACTTAAGGCCAAAGGTGAATTGAGTTGACTATGCCTAGGTCATGTGGAAGCCTCAGTTCCAAGGAGTTGTGGAATATATATGCCCTGGTCCAGGTGGCTAGGTCCAGCAGTGGTCCTGTTACCTATGCAACTCCTTCTTGTCTCCAATGGGCTTTGCCTCCTCTCCTTTCTGGCTCTCCTAGCTATTAGTAATGTGTATTTTCCTTGTTTCCAAGTTTAATGCCTCACTCTGTTCTGCAGTTGTAAGCTTCATGAGGACTACAAGAACACAGCCTCCTCCTTCTTTTCCTCTGCCCCTTCCTCTCTCACTCCTCTCCTATCTCCCTTACCCCCTCCCCTCCTGCTTCTCTTCCTGCTGCACAGTCAGTCATTGCCCTTCCCTAAGCACCTAGCTAGTGCAGGCCGCACAGTCAGTCCTTTATATGTGTGTTTTGAATAAACAAATGAGCAGAATGATGGTCCTTGCTCATATCATTTCTTCATTGAAACTTGACACCCCTGAAGAGGACCCACATCTCCCTACTTCTTCACAGTACTACTTCTTCTTCGCCTCTCTCTTCAGACTCTGTCACTTCCAGTATTGATCTCAGAGGCTTCTTGGTCAGCACTAGCTAGTCTAGCTAATACATGGATACTTCAGGTCCTCCTTATACCTCCCTTCTTTGGGAATGCCTCTCGATCGCTCCCTCTACCTGATTAGTTCTTTCCCTCCATGCTTTCTCTTTCAGCCTCCCTTGATCTTATCCAATAAATATCAACTGTCTCCTTCTTTCTGCTTTAGTGCATCTCAGTTTTGAACTTCCAAGCTCAAGGATTGTCACCCAGGTAGGACACTAAAAAAAATTGGCAGGAATCCCAGCACAGACCACACCCCCTGCTCTAGTTTCTTTGGCTATGAAATGGGTTCATCAGAGCACCTCATGTGGGTGTCATGGAAACAGAATGAGCTACCTGCAAAACACTAAGAATGATGACTGAAATGTTTAAGTGCCATGACAATGACAATTATTCCTCATGACTGGATTGTCAAAGCCAGATCCATAACATACACTAGTGAGGCAAATTGAGAACACTAATCCTTGTGCTTGCCCAACGTCACCAATTGCTCTCATTTCTATTCCAGAAGGCTCTAAGTGGCAATCCTATGGCTAAGAGCCTTGTTTATATAAGTCAATGGCCAGACTTCTAGAGAAGAGATGCTTTATTTCTCTGGGTCTACTTAATAAACACCAAAGACTTGGCAGTGTTTAGAAGTTAATTAGGAGTGATGTATACTTCTTTCCTGGAAGTCAACACACATAAAAACTGGCCCCCACTAAAAGGGAACGTGAACTTTAAATCAAGTCCTTCAAATTAAAGGTAAATACAATTCATAATTGTTGCCTCATTTTGTCATTTTAAGAATCCCTTGACAACGAAATGTAAGTGGTGATTATTACCTGAACTGCAGAGGTTGCGTTCAAGGCTTATATATCTTTGTGTTCATCATCACAGGGAATGTGTAATTGAAATGACTTGGTCCTGGCTCCTGATCCAGCTCCAAGGATGGAAATGCAAACTGCTTCAAAGCAGTTAAAGGAAAAACCAGCAGTCATGGAAAGAGCCACGTGTGGAAAAAATTGTTCGTTTGCTTCTTTGTCCATTTTTTAATAATAATATAACATGCACTGGCAACCTCCCAGAAGCCTGTGTTTCGATCTATGACTTGTCAGAGCCTTGGCATTCTATTGGATAAATACTTTAAGGATATCCTGAGTAATAGACCCCAAAGCAGTGGCTAAAGGGTCTCAGTCACTGCTCATACACACTCTGGGGATATATATCCAGGTTAATCCAGGTTACTACGAACACTATTCAGGAGAGCCTAGGCTTGCCTCAGGTGTGCTTCCAATCACCTGTTTACTACCTCAATGCCAGCCATATGGTAATGAGTCATCACCTAGATTTTTGGTGTCAGCTCTCCCATCTACACAGTGGGAGCATTAGCTCCAAGTGTGGAAGCCATGGTAAGATGCATGACATTTAGGGAGGCTTCATGTCAATGTAGGTGCCCAACAAGTGACTCTTTGCACTGGTCAAACAGTCCTTCCTCTGTGGGGGCAGTGAGGATGCTAAAAGGAAAGATAGAAGACTCAGAGACAAAGGTTAGAAATTGGCAGGGTTGTCCAGTGAATACTGTGGCAGCTCCGAGTTTAATTCTCATAGGATTTATATACTTTACAGTATCTTGGAAAACAAAGTCACAAGCTGGCAGACACAATGTCTGATGCACATTGGATATCTGTTTTCATCTGTTCCCATCCCTGCTCCTTCCTCCAAGATTAACAGAACATTCGACCCCTTGCCATGAGCTTCAAGTGTATGCCCTCTTATCATTCCATGCTCAGCAGGCCCAGGAAATCTGCCAGTAGACCCTGGCCTGCCTTGATTCTGCCTGTGACAGGCAGGCTTTCACAGAAGCAGGCAAAATGGCTCTCGACATCTCTTGGTCTCTCAAGTACCCAGAAAATACTGTCATTTATTTAACCTCTCCATTGTAGGCTTATAGTTTTCAAAACCTGCTTTAATACGTGTGTTTACATGCTTTAACAGGGAGTGAGAAGGAAAGACTAATGGGGCAAGGAATGGAGGATGTAGACTTTTTAGAAACAGTTCTTAGGGACAAAGCAAATCTGCGTTGTTGGGACATCAGCAGTTCAGTTCGCACAAATCAGCAGCAGTGGTAGCTAGATCCACTTGTAAACACAACTTATGAATCAGCAACAGCAGTTCAATCCAGAAGAAAACTCTGGAGGCTCTGCTGATTGGCCTGAGTCTTTGGAAGTGGCAAGAAACCATAGGAACAACACCAGAAGTTCTTTGGTATGTTTTTCTGTATGAAGTGAGGACAAATGATGAACAGAAGTAGTGGCAAGGTGAACCAATACTACACAGCACCGTCTGTTGTCTGTTGGGTTATAGTTCCGAACATCACGTGTTCTCTCAAGTGTCCACTCTATCAAAGCATCACATGCGCTTTTTCCAGGTAGCTTCCAGAAAACCAACCATGTGTCTGTTCTCAGGAAAACGTCCTCTCAACGTGTCTGCTTCAGCAGAAACATCCTCACATAACATAGCCTCCAGAAAACCATCACATGACACAACTGAATCTCCAAAGAAACCCAAAATGTCTACTTTGCTACCTAGGTTTCCTAATCACATATTCTAGGCAAAAAATACTCTGCACAGTTGTTTCTTAGGTAAACTTTAACCTGCTTCAAACATGAGCCATTCGTATGCATCCTGTCTGTTTGGGATCCGTCTACCAGCTCATGTCTAAGGCACCCATATGCAGGTGGTTTGACTTGATTTCTCCAAAGCATTCAGACTGTATCTGTTGCTCTCCTGTTGTTCGGATAAAGCACCAAGACCAAGGCAACTTAGGAAAAGAGAGTTTATTTTGGCTTACAGTTGTGGTGGGGAGGTATGGCAGCAAGCAGCAGGAGCAAGAAGCCAAGAGCCCACATGCAAAGGCAAGATGGAAGCAGAGAAAGCTGACAGGAAGCAGGATTTTTCCCTCAAAGCTCACTCCCAGTTCCTACTTCCTCCAGCCTGGCTGTACCACCTAAACCTCCTGGAACAGCACTACCTACTAGGAATCAGGTGTTCAAATGCCCCAGACTGTAGGAGACCTTCATTCAAACCACCAACCACATAGATGCTATTAACAGGAAAATAGTTGGTTAAGTGAAGTGATTGGCTTAGCCCACGACCTCTTCACACTGGTCAGGAATGATGCAGCTTCTGTAGAGCTAGTCAATTAGGTCAAGTTCTCTTGCATAAAATATGTTTATAAATATCCCCATGGAGGACCAGGGTATACATTTACTGTGACCGGAAAGAACAGATGAGTTAAAGATACAGAAGCTTAACGGGCACCGATTTAACAAGCCATAATTCAAGCACTTTCGAGTTACCACCCTCCATGGCAGGAGCCTCTGAAGTCACTATTAAGGAAAATTAGTATCCATTTAACTGTCACCCAAATTGGGGGAAATATACAGCTCAAAAGTGATCGCACAGAGCCGGGAATTGGGCCTTCAACGGTGTATCGGGCTGTTCTGTTTTGACACATGCCTAAATTGTTGTGTTTATGGCTCTTAGCTCCAGGATAGCGTTCAAATATAGATAAAAAGACATCCTTCGATTCATTAATTTAAGTAGATAACAGATTGCTTTGTGGATCAGAATCTACGAAAACTATATTCTGAAGATTAATTTTAATTGGAGTGCTTAGGAAAAATAACCAAACGCCGAGATAACCACACCCGGCCTCTTTTCAGCCTGGGAAAACAGCACACCTCAGTTTGCACACAGTTCAGCCCAGAACCTCAAAGTTGCATGTGTCCTTTGAAGTTCTCTTAGCATCCCACCGAACAGAACCAAGTGAAGCCAATTTCAATGTGATGTTTTATTGAATTTTCTCATCTGTGCCACATCGCACCTCCAATATGTTGTCATTTCCGTAGTCAATCAACAGTAAGAGCATCAAGGATGCTTTTTAACAATGATCTTTTATTTGTGCCGAGTCTTTGAATGCTTAAAGTCCTAGTTAGTCTTCTGCTGATGGGAAAAACTATGACCAGAAGCAGCATAGAGAAGACAGGGGACTATTTGGCTTCTATGTCCAGAGAGGATGGCACCCATCATGGTTGGAAAGGCATGACAGCTGGGGGGTGAAGCCAATTGGACAGTCAGGAAGTAGAGCAATCAGGATATTCACACACAGAGAAAGCAGATGGATAGAGAACGGGAAGTAGAGCCCAGTATAAAACCACTGCCTAGTGACATACTTCCTCCAGTAAGGTTCCACTTCCTGTAGGTTCCAGTACCTCCCCATACAGCACCACCAACTGGAGACCAAGTGTCCAAACACATGAGCCTGATGGGAGTATTCTCATTCAAACCACAAGTACACATCACCAGTGTGAACCTCCATTCAAGTCAGAAGTACACATCATCAATGTGAGCATCCATTTTTAATGTGCTCCCTAGTCGTTGGTGGCAAGAAGGTGCACATGAGACATAATTGTCCTTGGAGTCAATAAGAGCAACTGTATATTTTGGCAGACGGATGAAAGGGCCAGTCACTAGTGTTCAGCCCCACAGAGTGTGCCTTCATGAATCATTTCTCCAGCCTCCCCAACCACATTGTGCCCAGAGGATCTTAGCCCCATTTCATAGATATGGAAGTAGCTTAGGAGATCAAGTGTCTGCCTTGGTGATAAGCGGCAGAGCCAGGCACTGCTGAGCTGAGCCTTCTGCTTGACCATAATCACTGCTGTTCCTGTGGTGATGTCCTCTTCAGTGTCGCCACTGCTCTCTGCTAGCCAGTGAACACAAGAGGAGCCAGCAAGAAAATAAGAATGCATTGAGGAATAAATACGGATCCTGAGTTGTGCAGAGCCCGTAACAAATGTTTTAGGTCAGTGGACAAGTCTTACGCTGTCGGGACACTTTTGAAAATTCTTTCCCCTTGAATAGAGCTTAGGGAAAAAGAGCATCATTGGAAATGCATAAAGCTTCTTCTATAAATGTTTCTAAGCCAGAAACCATATTCATCTTCAAAGTTAAGTCTGGGCAAAATGCCTCCGGTTCATCAGTTATATCTAATCTGATAAATGATAATTTCCCATTTTATTTTCATATGTGATTGTCTGATTCAGTCCTCATAAGAATGCCCTGGAGCAGCTAGTGCTTCCCTCTGTTAATATCAGGGATCTGAGATGCTTAGACCTAAGGTCTTGAGTCGGAAAGCTGGTCACAGGCGTACCTCATATTCAAGCCCACAGTGATGTCCAAATCCATTGTTCCGACCATTGTTAGATTCCACAACAGCCGCATAGGGCTTTGAAGTGAACAGAATATGGGGTTTTGAGAGGTGAAGCTTCCCTCACTGTCTGGTAGAATAGGATAAACAGATAAAAGGCATATTTCCTAGGCTTTCCCAGGCAGGTCTACTCCGCCAGCTCTTACAGTTACCATAAATCAATCACTGGAGACATCTGAACTGGAGCACCAGAAACAATGACCTCCCTTTCAGATCAAGTCTTTCCTCAAACTCCTGGGGAAGTTCTGTGGAAGGGCCTGCCCACTGTGAGCTAAATCTGCAGTCAGCACACAACTGTTCCTCTAGAAATGTCAGGGAGAAAGTTCAAAGTGGAGAAAAGTCAAGTCAGTCCAAATGAAGGATGCTCCTAAGAAGTTTGCAGACAGGGGCCTGAACCCTGAGCTACTGTGGTGGTGTGCCGCTTCCTTGCTTGTTTCTAAAGGTTCTGCTCACGAGGGGAGTTTTCTTCATGTAAAATGGCAGCTTGGGATAGACACCTTGGAGCTGAGGGGAGGGACACAAAGGCTACTGGGTGAGGTTCCAGTCTCTGAACAGACCACAGACTGTCACCATTTGGCTAAAAACCCTAAAATTAAGGCAAAGGATAGATTGCTCATCAGTTATATCTTTCTCAATGTAGCATCAAATCTCATGGTCTAGCCCACCAGATTTCCAACCTAGCCGTAAGCCTGTGCCCTGATATGATTTGCGACAGATGCCAGGATTCGAACTCCCCCCTGGCCACCCTGTAGGTGCTATGTGATAGTCTCTCACTTGTTCAAATAGAGCCAAGTACAAGATACTGCACAGACAAGTAGGAAGTGCCTGTAGCCTACCACAGGTTTCATCATATTAAAACTGACGTCTTCCTGGTTCCCCTTGTGAAGCTGAACCTCGTCCCTCTTGCCTGGAAGCTTCAGGGGTGCTACATTTAAAACAATGATTAGAATCTGGGGCGATAGCTCAGTTGATGAAGTGTGAGCTATGAAAGCATCAGGACCTGGGTCCAATCGCCCTTGTCAAAAGCTGATAGGTGTAGCATGTGCCTGCAATATCAACGAAGGGGAGGCAGAGACAGAAGATCTCTGGACCTCATTGGCAGATGGTCCAGCAGAACTGTTAGCAGCAGGCTCAGTGTGAGGTCACACCTCAAACGCCTGAGAAGGAGTGATAGAAGAAGACTGTTCTCCAGATGCAAGCATGACCCATACATAGCAAGAATTTCTACATGCCCCTGGGACCCTTAACAGGGACTGACACTATCACTTGTGGAATTGTGTTTTCAAAATAAGACCAGAAGCAGCAAATGGAATGGCAAATTTTGTGTGCATGATCATTGAAGGGTGCAACAGCTGCTGCTTTTTAAAGCAGAAAACAAATTTTGCAAACTGTCCTTGTTTTTCCCCCTCTGCCAGGCAGAGAAATATCAATTCTCAAAAAAAAAAAAAAAAAAAATTCACTTTCAAAATTTTATTCAGTAGCAGAACAGAACCTACCCAAAGGCAGAAAAAAAAATCTCAGAAACATCAATATGTGACCTTAAAGCCCTTAGCAATCTCTGGTCTCTTCAGACCAGAAGGGACAGCCAGTGGAAGGGACAGGGCCTCCATGGGGGAGGGTACAGGACTTCCAAGGATGCTTACTGCCATAGAGACTCACAAGGCTCCACACTGCTCTGAGAAAGCACCTTCTTTGATCTCTGACTGTCCTGACCACCTCCCACACTCTCAAGTGGCCTCAGTCATTGTCCCAGCCTCTGACAGTTCAGAAGGAAGGGGCAGTACCTCCCCCCAGAGCTCATATTCTTGTCAATCACAAGAGCCATGGACTGTGATCTAAGGATGAGGTGCTGCTCTATGCCCAGGAATGCAGCTCCTCCTGGCTCCCAGCTTTTTATGGGAATCAGCTACTACCTTCAACTCTCTCTCTTTTGGCAACAAATCCTTTGACAAAAAAGTGTGCACCGCCAACCAAACCCTTCATCATGTCAGGCAAATTGGGCTTCTGCTGCTGACAACCTTTTACAGCTTCTTTCCTTTGGAGATGAAAGCTATAAACAAAGGCAGTTCTCTGAGAGGCCCACACTGTGACTGAAAACCGAAACAGGCTTGTTTTGGGAGGGTCACCCTCTGCTCCCTGGCCATTGCTCTCATTCTGAATGCCTGTGTAGACTAGCTTTAGTTCCACCTCCTCCCCCTCCCCTTCCCCCCTCCTCCCCTCCCTCCCCTCCCCTCCTCCCCTTCCCCCTCCTCCTCCTCCATCAACTCCTCTCCCTCCCTCTTCCCCCTCCCCTCTTCCCCTCCCTTTTCCTCCTCCTCCTCCTTTTCTTCTTCTTCTTCTTCTTCTTCTTCTTCTTCTTCTTCTTCTTCTTCTTCTTCTTCTTCTTCTTC
>JADRCH010000090.1:8544960-8604627 GCA_019843965.1 Rhynchomys soricoides
TGTGTGTGTGTGTGTGTGCGTCTCTCTCTCTCTCTCTCTCTTTCTCTCTGTGTGTGTGTGTGTGTGTGTGGTCACTCTCTTATCCCCATGAGCCCCTAAGCTTCATTTTCTTTAATACTTTGTTTCTCAATATTGGGTCAGGTCTTTCCAGGCACACAGTCTTGGACTGGTCTTTGTTTCCCCATTACTTGAGGGATGATTCTGGGCTTCCCTCTTTCTTTTGTGTTTTATCTTTCCTGAGGATTTTCTCTGCTTCAGCACTCAGATTGCTTTAGACAACTCCTCCTTTTTGGCTCTGACGGGGAGCCTTGAGTCTGGTCTCTGTTCTTCCCTTGTGGTGCGTCAACACGTCCATTTGTGCTAACTGACTCTTTGCTGAATATCTGGGATCGTGTCATGTCTTATTCTCAAGCTGTCAGTTTGCACGGCCTACTGGGAAGCATTCAGATGAACTCCAAGTGTCTCTGTCACCACTCCCATAAGTCAGTCTATTCCCCCATCAGAAAATACTGATTGTCTTCCATGTTCACTTGCAATGACATGGGCCTTCCATATCTGTCCCAGGGATAGAACATGTGAGCTCTATAGAATTACAGCGATGAGGAGATGTGAATACAGTTTGCTGGTTGCTAAGGGTTTAGAGAAGAGAGATTGTGGATAGAAAGCTTAGGAGGTTAAGGGATTCCTTTTGGAATGATAACAAGTATTAGGACGTATGATGTAGATGGAACCATTAACTCCTGACTGTTTGTATGTGTGTGTGTGTGTGTGTGTGTGTGTGTGTGTATGTGTGTGTGTGTGCATGCGCACGTGCACACATGCATGTACATGCAAGAACAACTTGCAAGCGTCTGTTCTTTCCTATCATTTGCATCCTAAAGATCAAACTCAGGCCATCAAGCTTGGTAGCAAACTGCTTTACCTACTGAGACGTCTCTCCAGCCCCTGACTTATCATGGATAGGTTTTAGAAATCAAATGCCATAGGCCAAGAGGTAATCAACTTTTATGGACTTCCTTTCTTCCTTTCTAAAAAAATATTTTTACTTACCTTTGAAATAGTCATACATTTATAGCCATGTAATTCGATCAGGGGTACCCATAATTTCCTTCCTTTTAACTTCCCCTGGTGCCCCCGCCCCACTGCCCTCCCACTGACCTCTCCTCCTATTGTTGTAATTAGCAGTCACCTGAGTCCAGCCAGCACTGCCCATGTGTTCATGAGTATGAGGCCATTCACTTGGATATGGGCAACCTACCAGAGTCCATGTCCCCAAAGGAGAGTGACTCTCCTTCCATCAGCAGCCACCAACTTCTGTCTTTTTAAATTCATAATTGATCATGGTGGAAATAAGTCATAGGAAGCATGATATACTTGCAGAACTTGTAAATGACACAGTTGACCCTGCTTGGGCCTAAGGGCTGTGCAGTCTGCAGTTCACCTAGATGTTCTGGCTCTACCTAGGGTAGAGTAACATCATTGTGGGAATCTGGGCTCCTTGGCCACCTACGCTGAGTAGTCTTCTGCCAACTTGACAAACACACTAGAGTTATCAGAAAGGATAGAAACTCAATTGAGAAAAATGCCTCCATAATATCTAAATTGTAGGGCATTTTCTTAAATAGTGGTTGGTGGCAGAGGGCCCAGCCCATGGTGGGCAGTCCCATCCATCCCTTGGATATTGGTCCTGGGTTCTATAAGAAAGCAGGCTGAGCAAGCCATGGGGAAGAAGCCAGTCAGCAGCATCCTCCATGGCCTCTGCATCAGCTCCTGCCTCCAAGATCCTGCCCTGCTTGAGTTCCTGTCCTGACTTCCTTTGACATAGAAAGTATGCCAGTTAAACCCTTCCCTCCCCGACTTGCTTTGGTCATAGTGTTTCATCATAGCATTGGTAACCCTAACTAAAACACCAGCTCAGCCAAATCCAAGCCTGCTTCTTCTTATTGTCAGATATTGCTGCTGTAGTAGCTCGCAATGACTGCATTATTGTTTATTGAATTAGTATGGCTAAAGTATTCAAATCACTGGGAAATCGAAAATCGAAAAACTTGGTTGTCTCTGAACAGTGCAGATCTTTCATCTCGAACTTCTTTCCTGGCTTGATTGTTTTGACTTTGGCTTCTTGGTCAACCATTTAATCCCTTTGGAAGGGGGTTAACTTGGTCCTTGTTGATGATCATGTGCTCCTGCGGTGTCAAGACTAGAGTAATGTAGATCTGGTAAGGAAAGGGAAATGGTTACATAAACGAGAAGCATGAATAATTTACACAGAAATAATTCATGCAGCTAACTATATCATGCATTCTCTGCTTTTTTCCATGAATGATCCATATGTGAAGTCCACGAAGTCCACGCAAGCTAATGTGTATTTCTAGAAACCTTTACCAAAATGAGCAAGAAATACCTCATTATCCCCTTCAGAGTGCCTAATGACACATTATTTTCTGTTATAAAACTGCAAAGCTTCCAAATACATTGTTGTAAATCTAAACTGTCAACATTCCCCCAGTAAGAAAAAAACATTGTGTCCTATAGAAATAAGATGTGAGATTTACAATTCAGGGTCATGTATTTTCATCTCTCCCCGAATTCTATGGCACAATCCATATTTTCTTGAATAGAAAATATGCTACGAGGACCTATAAAACATTTACAGACATTTAGAGAAGCCAGGGTGGGACTTTTAGAACTGCAGCCCGAGACAGGAAAGTAGAAAGGACAGCGCGACAGCCATGATTAATTAGATAGACATTTTCAAAACAGTCTTTGAAGAGGCGAAGAGGTAGTATAGATTAGTCCAAAATCCCAATACCAACGTCTCAATATATCTGATCTTTCTTTCTATGGCAGAGGACACAATCAAAGACATTTCATAGCTCAGCCACTGGACTCAAATTCTCACGTTCCCATCCTAGCTCCAGAATGCATCAGCCCCACAACTCCTTTAAAATCTCTTTAGCTTTTTTAGACTTAAGTTATTCTGTTGGTGAAATGGAAACTGTGAGTGTGTGTGTGTGTTTGTGTGTGTACACGCGCGCGTGTGCGAGCGCAAAGAAAGAGACCGAAAAGGAGTGAGGGGATCATAGGTTAAGTTTAGAGGAAGTGATGCAATTAGATTTTAATGTAAAAAAAGTTGTAAGGTTAATGTAAAAGGTTTTTAAATGCTCCTTCCTCCAAGAGAGGTTGTGACAGTTGGAGAGATTCACTACAGTGCGAGGCGTGTGGGTGTGGACGGTGCGTGGGTGTGGGTGGCACATGGACATGGGCAGCATGTGAGCATGAGCGGAGCGTGGGCATGGGGAGCGCGTGGGCGGCACCTGGTAGGTGGCATCACCTTGTGAAAAAAAATTGACATAAAATAAACCATAGTTAACATCTCCCAAGGCCACAGGGTACACCCGCTTTGCTTCTACCCATGCTCAAAAGGTCTCAGTATGTGTTACAAGGATACAGTGTCCCTCTGCAGATTTTTAGTTTGTCCGCGTTGTTTAAACAGTATCATTTCCTACTGTCCAGAAGAGACACTCATGTCTTATGCAAACGGATACACTTCCAAGATAATTTGCTAAAGTGTGAGGAGGTATAAAAGAAGTGCACAGGGATATAAATTGATAGATACTCCTGTCTGAGAGCTAGTGAGATGGCTCACTGGGTAAAGCACTTGACATACAAACATAAACATGGGAGTTTGCTCCCAGGAACCCATGTAAAGGCAAAGGAAAGGACCAACTCTACAAGTTGTCCCCTGACATCAGTACAATACGCTGTGATGTGAACACTCCCACATCACACCCACAGTTCCATTAATGACAAACCCATCTCTAAATGCTCGTACTTGAAAGAAGAAGTTCTCAGGTTAAATTTTAAAGTAAACTATGCATTGCTCACTGTGAATAAACTTTCAGTGTAAACTAAAGGAAATTTAAAAGGTAACAATTTAAAGAAAATTGCTTGTGAAATATTAATCAAAGGTAAGTTGGAATCCATGGTGTTCTGAGAGGAGATGAACTTTCAGGGGAAAATGTTGCTACGGAGAGAGAGTCTATTGTAACAGAACCAGGCAAGAGGCAGATAGGATGATCCTGAGCTGAGTTGCATCTAACAATACATATAAAAACTAACACAAAATATAGAACTAATGGCAGAAATGGGAAAACCAGCATCACATCTGGAAATGTTGCTTTTTTTGAGACAGGATATTGTATCCCAGACTGAACCTAGTGTGTCACTTTGGATAGCTTCAGACTCATGGATAATTCTCCTGCCTCAGCCTCCCTAGTGCTGAGACTACACACATGAGCCCACCCAACTTACAGTTGCAGTTTTAGTACCTTTCTGTGGCTGATAGATAAAGCCACATAAATATGAGCAGAGATCACGAGGAGTTCAGTGGCACATCCCAGTGTGCATTGGTGCACTGGGATGCTGCAGGTTTTACTTACATCCT
The DNA here is from genome assembly GCA_019843965.1 of Rhynchomys soricoides. Taxonomy (NCBI): domain Eukaryota; kingdom Metazoa; phylum Chordata; class Mammalia; order Rodentia; family Muridae; genus Rhynchomys; species Rhynchomys soricoides. The sequence goes on from JADRCH010000090.1 coordinate 8,549,408, forward strand.
TTATAGGTAATCTTGAGATAGTTGCAAACTATGATGTCCCATCTTAAAATCGGCCTAAATAGTTGAAAAGCAAAAAAATAAATAAATAAAAAAATTCTGCAGAATATATTCTCTAAGCACTGTGCATGTCGGCCCAGAATCCAGGAGCTAGCAACAATTCCCATCCAGTGGTACCTGCATGCGTAGCGTCTAAGCGGCTCACTTTGAAACATGCCACAGGTAGAAATAAAACTAAGAAATAATGGCAGAAATATTTTGAGCAGAATGCAATGAAAATGTGGTGCCATGCGCTAAGTTTGCTGGGTGAAGTTAAAAAGCAGGGAAAAGCCAGGGGGGAGCAGACTTAGTTCCAAAAGCAGATGAAAAGAGATAGTGAGAAGAAAGTCAATCAAGAGAAAAGAGAGCCAAACCACAGCTGTCTAACTTGAAAAGCCCCTGGGAAGGAGGATGGAGAGCAGGCAATCGGAAATGAATGGCGTGTAAAAGGAAACTCGACTAGTGCAAGGGGCCCTTGTGAGGATATTTCTGAAAATCAATTTTGAAAGTTGAAACTGACAAATCCCCTGAACAGTATAGAAACGCAGCTCACTGGAGAACAAAGAGAGATGGCTGTATCTCCTGACCTCAAGTGCTGCGAACCAAGACCAAGCCAAAGCCAGTTGACTGCATGAAGGATTCTCCCGAACTTTCAAAGACACAACAACAGCCCTTCCAAAAGCCAGTGTCACCTTCTCACAGTGGGGCTGACCTGAGCACTGACAGACATGTTGAAATACAATGCCACGCATAAGGACCTTTAGGAGGATGAGCGCGTTAGACCAGTGAGCACAGAAGCCTGCGTTCGTCAAACCGCGGCCACTGAAAAAGAGGAATGGCAGGTTGCAGAGTGGGAAAACCTAGGTCATACACATACCTGGGACCTTTGCTCACAGCAACCAACAGTGTCTGTAAAGAGAGAAGGACAGTCAACCAGTTTAACAGTGGGGAAGGGAGTTTAACAGCCCCTGTACAGAAGAGCACCTTGAACTGACCTCTGAGTGTTAAGACCTCCAGCATCATTAATCCACAAGGAGACATATAGGAGGAAGACATGAAGATAATTCTGAGACACTAACACATAGGCACACACACACACACACACACACACACAACCACAGCAAAAGGACATCTGAAAAACACCAATACCATGTATGAGCTAGCACACACATCATCCAGAAACCCTGCACACTTCAAAGCTGAGCATCCTATGACTTAGCAACACAATCAGAGGTAAACCTAAAATAAATGTATAGACACCTTGCCCAGGGGATACTAGAGTGCTCATGACACTACTACTCATAGTAGCATCAAGAGATTACTGGATACAATTTTGGTGATATGACAAGACCTATTATCATGCTCAAGAGCAATGTTGGCCTATATAGACCAGACAGAGGGTGAAGGAAGCCAGTGTAAAGCACGAAGCTCGCCTGTGGCCAGTAGTAGGTCTCCCTGGAAGCCAACATGGTGGGACCTTAGGGCGAGGGTAAAGACTGAGCAAGACTGAAGGATGTCTCTAGAATGATGAGGATCCCATGTACCTGCATTGCCATGGTGATGGCATAGATTTGATCTGTAAAACAAGTTAGCAAACTGACGCTTAGCGTTTTCAACTTAAGGATGACTGGAACATGCCTTCATTAAAAAGCTTGAAGTGAGTGACAGAAAATGACAGGGGCGTCTCCTTTTGATGAATTAGCAAACCCAGGGAAGAGCTGAGACTTCACAGAGACTCACACAGAGCCTTCAGGACCAGTCTTACCTCCCTTCCAGCCTGCTCTGTGTAAACCATCCTAAGGCTTGCTTGAGCTAATTAGAGACATCCTGTGCACAGGCCAGTTGGGGCAGATCCAAGGTTTGGTCACAGACACCTGCATCTTACGTGATAATGAGGAAGAAGAGCTTTTCTGTAACATTGCAATTGCTGTCTGGACATGTCCATTTGTAGAATGGGTGTGAAGTATCCCAGACAGGCTCATGTGTTGGAGCACTTTGTCCCCAGATGGTGGCACTGTTGAAGCAGAAGGCAAAACCTCTAGAAGGTGGAGCCTGGCTGGAGGAAGGTGCTCACTAAGGGTTCAAGCTTAACCCTTGGTCTCATCCAAGTCTTTCTGTTTCCCACTGGCCTCAATGCAAGCATGCTACTTGATTTCCTACCGCCATAGGGCTGTCTTCCACCATGCTGTCCTTGCCAAGATGGACTGGACTCCCTTAAACCAGGAACTACAGTAAACTCTTCTTTCCCCAGTCGTTTATTGTCAAGTATGTGGTCACAGTGATGAGAAATGTAATTAATTCAATACTCCTAGGGTTGGAGGCATTAAAACTGATAGGAGACATGTCCTGCAAATAACATTTTTCTTTGTTTGTTTCTTTTTTAACAAAATGTGTCTTAAATTGTCAGGGCTCACAGGCAATTTTATTTTTAAAAACAAGAAAACTTTCAGATCCATGAAATTTTTGTATCTTAAGAATTCAAATCCAGCTTGATAATTTTGTCAGTTTAATGCTTTCTGGGTTTTGAGGCAATGACCATTTATAAAAGGAAAGGCCAGAACTTTCGAGAATTCTCTTTTTGGTCCATCTTTGCTATGGACTGGGGAAAACCTGGGTTTTTCTCTTCTTTTTGCCCCTTAATTTATTCACTTTAAATACAGTTTAAGTCCCCCTCTCCTCCAGATGTCCCCTCACACAGCTCCTCTCCCATACCCCCTTCTTTTCTCCTCTGAGAAGGGCCAGGACCCCTGGGCACCAACCCACCCTGGCACATCAAGTCACTGCAGGGCTAGGCACATCCTCTCTCACTGAGGCCGGACAAGGCAGCCAAGTTATGTGAATGGGGATCCACAAACAGACAACTGAGTCAGGGACAGCCTCCACTCTAGGTGTTGGGGGACCCCTATGAAGACCAAGCTGTACATCTGATATATATGGGTTTTTCTTTATGCATCGGATAAAGGGATTGTGGGTTAGAGAGGAAGCTAACTCAGTGGCAGAGCACTGGCCTCAGTCTCCTTGTGGGGTCGCTCTCCAGTACCGTACAAAACAAACAAATAAAACCCAGCAACGTTATAACAAAGAGGTTGGGGTACCAGACCTCAATTCAAGTATGAGTTCCCTCCATGCCAACAGTTAATTCTAGAATGATGTTTATTCTTCCCTGGCCCTATATCTCTGTCTCGACATGTGGCTATCTACTGGTCCATTTATCTTCCCCCCCACCCCACCCCCCAGCACATGTGTGCTCCTGACCTCCCTGATTACAGGGTGTGGCTTATGCTGGCAAGGCTCTGATCCAGATTCCAGTCATGGGCTGAAGGAGACAGGGGCCAGTCACCTCCCCTGAGCTCCCCTGACTGTGCTCGGGGGAGAACAGCATCAGCCGTGCTCCCGGGTAATCACACTCTGCTGGCAGACATATCTCCTGCCAAAATGGAACTGGGCATGCAGGAAAGAAGAAATAGCCTCGTACAGCACATTACAGAGTGGAAAGCTTTTGAAGTCAGCATCTGGGATGGTCCGAAAAACAAATGTGCAGTCTGAGGAAAAGACTTACTGCTGACACCCGCCGACCTCCCGGAAACCGACCCGGTGATGAGATTATCTCTCTTCCAGGACTCCGGCAGCCTTCACAAGGACATTTTCTTGCTTTGCTTTGCTTTATTTCATTCCTACCTGATGGCACCTCCAGTTCTGTGCTAATATATTTTCATTCAACGATAGATGCGCTAGTCGTACTGTGTCCACCCTGGTTTTGGGTTCCCTGGAAAGCAGAGCCCAAAACAAGGCCCTAGAGGGCAGGTGTTTTTTTGTCTGGGCGCTAGCCCCACGAGCAAAAGGTTGAGAAAGCTGTCTGTGAGACAAGAAAGAAGCAAGCACCAGCAGAAAATGTGAATTATTGAGGTTGCTCCTGCACACAGTGGCATTCATTTCTGCAGTTCTACCAGAACCTCTGAGAACCTTCTGAAAAGCTTCCCAGAACTGTCTAGTTCCCTCAGCTCCCATGCAATGAGTTACGTACGTGCCCAGTGTGTTTACTGTCTCATGTGTAGGAAAACTTCTACCCTATGCCAGAGAAGGTTCTGGATAAAGTGATCTGCAGCCCCATAGGCCTTCTGTATAAACTTGAGGAAGCCAGGGGCGTGTGGCCTCCCAGGGAGCCGTGTACCACAGCTGCTGCTGAGATGGATGAGCAATGGGCAAGGAATCTTCTGCCACAGCCTAGGTTTCCTGTGGGAGGTCCACCTACTCTGATGGCATCACTCAGAACATGCTGAGTGTTTGGCCATCAGTGTGGTTTGACTCAAGCTATTCCATCTCATGTCAGTCAGGGGAAGGGAGGCTTATGGAGCTGGCTCTCTATAGTTCATCTGGCTTTCCCACAAAGCTAAAGACAAGGATGAGCATCCATTCTGGAGAGAATGAGACTCTAACTCAGTCCAGCCTTCGGATGGCATCATCCTTGGGCATCTAAGACTTGTACCCTTCACAGTCCAAAGGCACAGCAGTCCTCAATCTTCCTGATGCTGTGACCCTTTAACTCAGTTCCTCAAGTTGTGGTAACACCCCCCCCCAACCATAAAATTATTCTCATTGCTACTTCGTAACTGGAATTTTGCTACTGTTATGAGTCATAATGAAGCATCTGTGATTTGATTTCCAGTGGTCTTAGGTGACCTCTGTAAAAGAATTGTTTGAAACTCTCAAGGGTCAAGAACCACTGTCTTAAAAACATTCCAAGTCAGCCTCAACAAGCTGATTTCCTGGTGCCTCAAAGAAAACACTTTTTGATATAAGAGAGATGAGGAGAGATAATGATTTCATACAGTGGGTTGAAGTAGAGACAACTGTTTGCCTTAGAGAATCAACAGGAGGCAGAAATTAGGACCTATCACCAAATATATAGATGTCCAGTTTGGAAGTGATTTTGTTTTTTGGTTTTTGGTTTTTTTTTTCTTTCTTTTTGAGAAAAGGTCAAGGTCACATGTACCCCAGGCTAGCCCTGAACTCACTAACCCTAACCCTTAAACTTCCGATCCTCCTGCCTCTATAGCCAGAGTGATTGATTTATAGACATAGGAGAATACACCCTGTTTGTGGTGATTCAGTGCAGGGGATCAGACCTAAGGCTGTACGAATGGGAGGCAAGCACTCTATCAACAGAGCTACATTCCCAGTTTTATATAGAACCCACACCTGACTCAAATTGTATATTGCAGAGTACCCTAGGAAGACTGAGAGGCAGGAAAAGTAAAAGGCTTCCAGATAACTCCCCAAGCCCTTCCCAAGAATTACTAACTCTATTGAGAATGTTCCTTCCCTCCAGGAACAAGGCAGTGTTTATCCAGTCCACAAAGAGGCACAGGAAACAACTGAGGTAGTCACAGGCAATGCACTGTCTCACAATGCCTATGTCTCACAAGGAGGGAGCTGAGCTCAGGGCTAAGTCTGGAGCCTGCACTCCTGAGCACCTGCCCTACCGACCTCCCCATCCCCCACGCTCTGGGTTAAGACACACTGGCTTTTTTTAAAAAGACAGTAATAAAACACAGTAAATGCAGTCATTGTCTCGTGCCGCCTTCTGTCTTCCTAGTCAGCTACGAATCCTTAGGATGCACCTGAGACACTACTAAGCACTTGACTGAAGAGACATAGGTGGGAGGCTTTGTTTTGGCTCACAGTATCATTCCGAAGAAAGCATGGTGGTATCCATGGTGCCAGGAGTATGAAGAAAATTGCACCCATCTCAGGTCTGAACACACTGCAGGCACCCCTTTCCTCAAGCCAGACTCTGCCTCCTAAGGTTTCCATCTCTGGAGCACATGAGCCTGTGGGACCTTCCATGTTCATCCACAACAGTCACTTTGTCCTTCTCTGCGCCATACAGACGGACGGTCATCCCTGTTTAATTTTATCTTCATTCTCCCTAACTGACCCTTTCCAGCCTACACCACTTCTTGTTTGATAGCCGGAGCCCATCGCCCGTCACTGAGCTGTTTTTGCTCTGTGGGAAATGAGTCTTAGCTTCCAAGCAGCCTGGCAGAGGGTCTGGCCCACAGCAGCTGCCACTGGCAGGGTGACCACTGGAGTGGATGCATAAACTCATGTGAGGTCCTCTCTTCAGAGATCAGAAGCTTCCTTGTGGCCTTTCTGATACCAGTCTTCCCCAGTCACACATCATAGCAGAGGGGAGCAGTGACTCAGACTTCCAGGTTCCTGCCTCTAGTGTGTTTTCAAGCTTCATTACAATGAACTCATTTCCGGAAGAAGTGAGCACTTAAAGGAGCCTCTCCAGCGATTATCCAGAAAGTGACACTCATGGCACACAACCGAGAATGGCCGAAAGGCTACATTGCACTGAGAATAGTTTCCGTGTTCCTTAAATCAAGTCATGTGAAGTCCCAGATCACAGTTAATGCAAATTCTCCTTCCTAAATCATCCCTTCTTTGGACCTGTAGCAATTCCCAAATGCCACAGGTTCTCATGGAGACAATGAGTGGACGTCTCCCTTTCCGTGCTCAAAACTCCTCTTACACAGCCAGAGTGGAGCGCTGAGAAGAGCTGGCCGGAGAGACCAGTGTTGGAGGATCCAAGGCCCCAGGCACACAGTTTATACCAACTGATTTTGACAAAGCGTAACTCATGTTGTTCTTTGTATTGAGCTAAATGAAACCAGAGACACCCCCACCACCACCACACACACACACACACACACACACACACACACACACCCTTTAGATTTTAATATGTCTTATGTTGCACAAGAGCTGGGAGCTGCCTAACCTCCATGTTATTAGAATCTGCCTTCCTACTGATAACTCCAAGTTACTATTTTCTAATTCCGATGTTCGATCTTGATGAGTTTTCACCCAGTTGAGCAAATCTCTGGGCCAAGTTCTCTTGGCCCCTTTACATGGTGGCTCTCCCTCTTGCTCCTGCATGTTCTTCTTTCATGGCAGCTCTGTCTTACGTGTTCTTACCTTCCCATGGTGGCTTTTCTCTCCCCTGCTCCTTCCTCATGGTCTCTAGCATGGGAAATCCAAACCCCACCTCTCCCTCTTCTTCCCAATGATTAGCTGCTGGCATCTTTATTTACTAATCAGAATTAACTGGGGAAAAGTTTCCAGAAGCTACGTGTAGACTCCAGATCTTGGGGGCCGGGACTTGGCATTACACTACCAGGAAAAGATAAAACCTCAACAATTAAATGTCTAAAATGAGTCAAGAGAACAGAAGATGTACCATCTAAGATGTTGCAGCTGTTACAATGTCTCATTGGAACTAGAAGGCCATTATAATGTTGGAGCTAAGGGTGGGGCTGAGATGCTACCTCTAACATGGAGTTGGCTATCTGGGAAAAATGGCTTCTATGGAGGCTGAGTGGGTTGAGATTGAGGCCTAGAAGCTGAGATAGTGAGGGTGTGGGGAGGGGAGGTACAGTTTTATGGGGTTCCATGCCAGGACTTCTAAGAGTTCAGATCCAAATGGAACTGAGTAGCTCTCTTGGATGGTGAGTCTCTTGGCTGTGATCTTGTAGGATCAAGACTGGTCAGGGAAGAATAATTCAAGAATTCTACCTTTGTGGGTGTCTAACTAAATTTCATCTCTTCAGAGAAGTCTGTGGCCGTGTATCCCATGGGTAACCCTGTATCCTAACATTTTTATGTATAGCTGTGTTTCATCCACTCTCAGATGTCTCATTTTTTAATTAGGAAGACATTATTTCGTTCTTTGCTTTTTGACCAGTTCTCATTTCCATTGGTTTCTCTGAAGAGTCCTTCACGCTTAGCTGAGAGCCTGGCACATACTCAAAGTCCCACAAAGAGGTATCGAATTAATAAGTCCAGTTCTAATTCAATAGCTGTTAGACCATTAATGTCCAGTGACTTTTGTGATGTCTTATGGCAGGGTTCCAGGGATCAATAGGAGGAGTATCAGATGATGGAGGTTCAATGATTCTGTCTGTGTAGTGGGAAGCAAGGGAGTGACCCTCAGAACACCCAAGATGACCGTGCTGGCTGCACATGGCAAGTAGACTCGGGTTACCACACAAATGGGAAGAGGGGTTTTGTTCAACTGTGTAGTAAACTATCTCATACACAGAGATTTAACGACCACTTGGTCATGTTCCCCTGGGTCAAAGTTCTACCTAGTTACACACCATGTCTTTTACTTGGCTGTTTGCATCTGCTAACTGAATATACAAGGAAGTCTCACATACATTTGGCACCTAGGTGCTTATTCATGTTGGCTTTCCATATACTATCTTGGGCTGCTGCATAGCAAGTCACATGTCTCTCATAGAAGTTGGCTTCCAAAGAGAACAGCCAATGCTACTTTTAAAATGAGAAGCTGGAGCTGTATTCAGACTCAGACCCAGAAGTTTCTACCAGAAGAATAATTAGTTATCCCTTAGTGGGAAGATGAGTTAAAACTTCAGAGCTCATATATTTAAATACTTGGTCCTCTGTTGGTGGAATTGTTTAGGGGGGCTTAGGAGCTTTGGGTTTCAAAAGATTCCTGCTATTCCCAGTTTCCTCGATCTGCCTCAGGCTTGTGGGTCAGATGTAAGGTCTCAGTTACTGCTTCAGTGACATGCCTGCTTGCCTGCTGCCATGTTCCTGGCCATTATGGTCAGAGACTTGCCCTTAGAAAAATATAGGCAAGACCCCAATTCAATGCTATCTTTTATAAGTTTCCTTGGTCATGGTATCTCTTCACAGGAATAGAAAAGTAACTAAGACATCATCTCTCCCCATCCCACCCCCTAAGAAAGCAGCTAAGGAACTGTTCCCACAGATCCAGCCTATAGTGTGTAGTAGAGAAGGTAAGGGGAAGTGGGAGTGGTTGGCTGTGTAATTAGGGGAAAGCTTGGCTGTTGATTATAAGTGGAACTTATTTGTCTACAACCATTAGAGAAAAGAGAACTTATTTGTCTCTACAGGTTTCCCATTATTTATGGAGAGAAAAATAACAAATTCCCTGACGTAGACATTACCAAGTTATTTTTCTTACAGTTCTAAAGGTCATATGTGCAAAATGAGCCCCATATATCTAAAACTAAGGTGTCTGAGGGCTGGTGCCTCTCTGGGGGATCTAAGACAACCTATTGCTTGACTCTTTCCCGCTTCTAAAAACCGTTTAGAGCCTCTTCATCTTCAAAGCCAGCTGTGAAGCATCTTCACTGGGGAGAGGGTGGGGCGTAAGCCAAAGGGACAAAATCAAAATCTGATCAAGCTAAGCAGGAAGAAATTTGTGAGAGATGACATAAAAAAGTCAGTCATATGACTCAAGTATGGTCCGGAATCCAAGGTTATAAATAAACACATCAGATTCATCAATACAAAGTTGCATGACAGTTTCTGAGGTCATTTATGGAGATGCTTTATCCCACCATTTTCTGACAGAACCCAGAGTTGCCATGTATGCACGTTTAAATTCCCTGGGACTCAAATAGGAAAGGTAATGTTAGGAACATCCTCATTACCTCTATGCCTTATACAACTGCCGTCTGTCATGTGATCTGTAAACACCTAGGTATTTTCAACTACGTTTTCATATTAAATTATAGATCCTATGTATTAGTCCACTTTACCATTGGAATTGGCTAGATTTCCATCACTCCATGGCTACATGTGGCCCATGGTGACAAAAGATCCTGATATTCTATAGAGAGATGCCCAAGGTTCACACAGAAGCAACCCAGAATTCAGAGGCAGGGGGCAGTGGAAGTTTGAAGGGAGAAGGAAACCCAGGAAGGAATATGCTGATCTGGGGGAGTAGAAAACACAGCCATGGTATTGAATGTGTGAAGATAGGTGGGACGGAATGAGGGATCTCCCACAAAAGACACAGAAAATAAAAAGATTCAAGTCTAGGTAATGATCCTTTGAATTTTCAGGGTCTTCTTCCGCCCCTCCCTATTTCCTTCAGGGGATAAAGAGAAGGCTACAGAAGCTCCATAGACAGCTTTGTCCACCCTCAGTCTGTTAAACCATGCCATGACACCACAAAGTAACTGCCAACTGCCCTGGGGATATAGAAACAAGAGCCCATGCTGTCTTCAATGGGGAAGAACTTCAACTTGGTTGCAATCCAAGCTTAAAACAAACACCTCCTCCTATGTGTTAGTGTAAAACGTGTCTTCTCCAAAATGGCTTACATAGCAGAGCTATAATATAAAATACTCACGATTATATTGTGACTTCATATCTAGAAGTCATAAGATAGTGACAGCTTAAAGGTCCTTCTAAAACTAGACACGAAGCTTGGACTTAGCACACATATACAAAGGGCTTTGACTTTTTCTAAGCTTCCTCTCAATGCTGAGTTTTCCTCAACCAGTGGGTAGGTGGCTATTCGTCCAGAGGGTAGGTGGCTATTCGTCCCTATGTGCAAGGGGCTAAGGGGCTTCCTGGCATAAGAAAGCTTCCATTTTAGAACATTGTCTCCAGGCCCAATATTTAGGACTTTGGGTGCTAATATCAGAAAAAATCCTGAAACACAGTCAGGCTGAAAAACCTTCTCACCAAGGACTTCCCAGGACTAGTAACCCTCAAAGAAGGGCCTCCTTAGGGCCATTAACTCACCAGAGGGATTATCAATCAACATTAGCAATCTATTAATTTGCAAGAAGAGGAATGAGCATGAGCCGAACTGGAAACCTCTGAGACTACATGATCAGTTTCCCTTCCCTAGATCAGGCCAATGTAATAATTCAAAAAAAGAAAAATGATGGCCCCGTGCATAGAGGCACAAGATCTGAATGATCAGCAAGTCCCCGCCCCCTCCACCCCAGCATGAAGTCAGCCTGTTAATTTACAAAGAGAAATTACTATCAAAGAGACAGGTCACTCAGAGACCATGTGGTCAGCACATTTTGTGCTTTGCAGTGAGATGTCTTCGGCCTCCGTGGGCAGCCTGTAAGGGATGGAGGGTCCAGAGGCAGCAGGGTATGAATGGCTGCTCACCCTTCTTTCCCAGTGACTAAGACCATCTTCACCTGCAAATGCTGGCAGAATTGCCTTGGTAGGTCCTCCTGCCTTCAGGATGGGTCTTGCCAACATAACCTTACCAATTAGCATCCTACTGTCCAGGCTCTGACCTGTGAGGCCTAGCCATTCTTATATGTGCTAACATCTTCCAATACGAGGCATGTTTCTCTTCCCTGGGTGCCAGTTCATCATTATTACATGCATCTTTCTTCTCTTATTTTGAACCTCTACCCACTTCCTATTACAAAGGCAGAATGGGGATTTCAGGAATCTCTTTTAATTCTGTGGAGACACCGCACAGAACAGTGATTAGGGGCAGGAGTTCAGAATTGAGGAAAAACCATCTTTGGTCTTTACTACTGAGTACATAGGTAGGGTATTATGTCCCTTTTAGCCTCAGTTTCCCAGTCTGTAAAATGGAAACCTTTCAAATCCAGTAGCTACAAGTACAAAATGATAGGTCTCATGTAAAGAGATTAACCTGATTTGAGATTAATTTGATACTAAATGGATGAGAGCAGATAACCATAGCCGTGAAAGTCTTTTCTGTTACAATTTTGAAATATCACAATTTTACAACCTAGACAAACAAAGATTAATGACACAAGAATCTGACTGAAATTGAACATTAGAAATAACATACATATAACCCATACCCTGTGTTATATCTAGTGCTATTATGTATTATATTCAGAGAAAGATGACTATAGTCTATGTTGACCCTCCTCCTTCCTGGCCAGTTCTCCTGTCTGTGCTGGTCATTGCTGACCTCCCTCGGGCTGTGGACACTGTCCCAAGTCTCAGATGTGCACCTTACTCTATCCCATCCCTTTTTACTTTACCAGAATCTTCAAAGAGAACCTTGGCTGTATACCCCATGGTTGCCATGGTTACTACCAGAGCAGCCATTACTCACTGACTCTTCCTGGCTACCCTGTAAGGAGTAATGCAAGCATTTTATGGAAGATACAGCCAAGACCTAGCAAAATGAAGGTTTTTGCCCAAATGAAGAGCTAAAAGTATTGAGGAAACGGTACCCATGGTCAGAGTCAGGGATCGAATTATAATCGCTGGCATCTTCCCAAGGTACAATAATACTTTCTATGTGCCAATGTTCTAGGCAATGTAAATATTGGTCTAACTGAGGATCTAACCCCCTACATAAGAAAACTTCCTCACTGCTGGTGGAAATGTAAATATGTATAGTCACCATGGAAACCACTGTGGAGGTTCCTCTAGAAAACTGAAATTATGACAACCATAGGACCTGCCATCCCACTCATGGGTTTTTGCCTGCAGTATTCTGAGTCAAAATACAGGGACACCCATGTCCCAGCTGCTATGCAATTCACAACAGCCAGGAAAAATGAAATCAGCTTAGGTGTCAATCAACACATGAATGGATGGAGAAAGGTGGGTACAGAACACACACTGGGAGTTTATGGGTCCATGGCGAGGAATGAAACTAACATTCGCAAGAAAATGGATGGGACTGGAATCTGCGGGCTAAGGGAAGTAAGCCAGATATAAACATGACAAATTGTGTGTGTGCAAAATAAACCTTACAATCATATGCTGTGATGACCTTCATTCATATTCTACAGGCAAAATTGACCAGCTCCAGCATGTTACACTTCTAAGAGGGACATCTCAGAATCTTAGGTAGGGTGTTAAATCCTCAGTTAGACAGAGCTTCCTAGGTCTGTGTTATGAGGGGTTCTCCACCCAGTAATGTTGTGACACTCTGGTGAGTGTTACCTGAGTAAGCCAACAATGGAAGGCAGTTCCACAGGAGAACTCTCACATCCTAGCTCCCCAAAGACTCAGTCTTCTGAGCCAGTGGCCCTGCTGTTGGCATGACTCACCAATGAGCCATTTCTAACACCCACAGAGAATGGCGCTGTCATTTTCATCTTAGATATTATTCTTAAAACGTTTATCCCTCTGAAGGAAGAGCCAGGCAGGCCATTATAGGGAGCTTTAGGCTGTGTTAGATCCATGCAGGCAAGCTCACGGAGAGCATGGTCAGGGTCCTTTTTGGTTACCACTTGTCCTTACCTCAGCCCTCTACACGAGTTGTTCTTCATCTCTGCCCAGCTTCTAAACTTCCCAAAGGGAACATGGTCCTTTGGTCCTTCCCATCATGACTCGTGATTGCCACCCACTGGTAAGATGGTTTTCACGGTAGAGCCTCTAAGGTTTGGGTTGGGCCCACAGCAGGCTTCCCCCACCCTCAAGCCTGGCAGCTTAGTGTCTGGGTATCCAAGTCTAAAGAGCATTCACTGCCTTGAGGAGGGCTGTAAGTTGTCTCAATTCATTCAGATAAAGCCACTGGCATTTATTAAGCTTCTGGTGTGGGACCTAATTCATAGATGAGGGCCCCCCCCCCCGCTATAACTATGGTGCTGAAGATGAATTTTGAACTTCCATATAGTAAATTTGGTTTATTATGATGTTGTATAGTCGGCACTGGGCCCGAGGTCGATCCCCAGAATCTGTGTAAGAAGGCTGGCATCTTAGCACATGGCTGTAATCCCAGTGTTGGGAAGGTGAAGATTCCCTAGAGCTTATGGCCCACCCAGCCAAGGCCAGTTGGTGAGCTCCAGGCTCAGTGAGAGACCCTGTCTCAACCATAAAGTAAAAGAATGGCCTGCCCCACCTGTCTGTCTGTCTGTCTGTCTGTCTGTCTGTCTCTCTCTCTCTCTCTCTCTCACACACACACACACACACACACACACACACACATTCATACCTCATCACGCTTTTATTGTTGCATGCCTTGCAAAGATAGCCCCACAGGATCGAAAGCATTGCTCTCATCTTAATTTTGAAGGAAAGACCAGAGGCCTGAAAAGATTAAAGCACCGCATAGTAAGGTAGGACATTGCGGAGCTTAGTGAGATTTCCTCCTGGGAAATCTGCCACCAGACTCGTCCCCTTGGCCATACTTTGTCTCAGAAAGACTACCCCCACTTCTTTTCAGCAACCCCTGTCCTGTCTCTTCCTGTCACGGGGCCATTTCACCCTTATCAGCTCTCCCCAAATGCTCAATGTAGCCACTGGACCACCGATAACCCTGGTCACCTTACAGTGGATGGTCCACACAGCTCCTGGACGGCAGAGCGGACACATTGTGTCTGTCTCTCAAGCAGGCAAGCCACAAGCAATTATCTCTTAGAGGAAAACAAAGCATTCACACTAACTGTTGATCCAGGATGTCTCTCTTGAGTTCCAGGCACCCGTCTGAAATCAATGCACTTGTTTCAGGCCAGATAAGGAAATGAAAGAAACAATGAGAAAGAAGCATGGGCCCATCCCACTGGAAAAATTCTTCAAAAAAAATTTTCCCCCCAAGAATCTTGATGAAAAAATATGTTTACCTAAAATATTTTTAGGTAAACATATTTTAGCCTATTTCAACTTTTTCCCACCAAGAATCTTGATGAAAAAATATGTTTACCTAAAATATCATACTGGCTGTTCTAGAAGCCTCTTGCTCCTAGGAGTGTTTATTAAGAACTGCTGTTCTTGCCACAACAAATTTCAGCTTTCTTGGCTTCTGAAAAGCTGTAAAATCATTAATTATCTCTTTAAATGCATTATTAGAAATTCATGATCCTCCTGTCTCTCTGTCTGAATATCTTGGCACAAGCCACTATGAACTTAATATGGACAGTTAAGGGATAGCTACGATGACCTTGGAGGCCCCTTCTAGCCATCAACAATGAACTCATGACTTGGACTGAAGATTACCAACAGATAGACTGAAAACTCCCTTTGTTTCCCTCTCTTCTTGAGGAGTAAGTTAACAGATATTGATTTTTATTTCTCAACCTGCAGAGAAATAAGCGTTTCACTGTTGACATTTTTATGATCTGTAGTTTCTGGTCTATTTAATAGCCTCGGTGTGATATTAAAAAAAGGATCTTGATCACGAAAGACTGATATAGAAGAGAAAGTTCTTTCAGCCAAGCAAACCTAGCCAAAAGAATCCACTTCCTCAGAGGGGAAAGACCTGGTTGTCACACCAAGAAGAGAAACATTACTTGGGTGGGACAGAGATGAGATTCTCCCTGTACAACAGGTGATGATCGACTTACTACTGCTCTTGAAAGAATCACCAAATTGCTTATTTTTATCTGGGAAAGGTTGACCCATGGACCCTTGGAAATGCAAAGCTTAAAACCTGATTCAGCAAAGGTGTTGTCTTAGGCAACAGTATTTTGAGTCAGACTGGGTTAAGTTAGGCTGCTGTGACAAAGAGCTCCCTAAATATGTGCTAAGTTTAACAACAGGGATTTATTTCTTGTTCATCATGCATTATCAATGTAGGCTAAAGGGAATTATGTTCCAACCAGTCTGCCACACTAGGCCATAGCAGCAGTATCTATTGTTTGTTTGAGATAGAGTCTCACTGTGGATCTTAGGCTGGTCTTGAACATGAAGCTACCCTCTTGCCACAAGCTGTCTACTTCTCTTGCCTCAGCTCCCTACTTCTGACATTGCAAACATGAGCTAGCTAATATCATGAGGTGATATGCCAGCATTGTCTGTGGCATAAAAGGACAACATTCAGGGTATTTTGCCCTCTCAGTAAATGTTTTCTAAGGAGTGATAACATTTCTTACTGTCATCCTTTGGTCCTAAAGGTGACAGAGCCCTATCTCTTTGCAAAGAGGGCAGGAAAGTGTGGCTCTGGACATGCTCAGAAGAGAAGACCCAGGATTACACCCAAATATTAGAGACCTTAACCACAGCAACCAGGGTTGACTGAGTGCTTGGCATATCCAGGCAATATGTCAAGGCCCTACCAACTTTATTTCATTGAGCCTACACCCAATCCTAGTGCTGTAAGGGATAAGCTTCCATGAGGTTCTCTTCTCGGGAAAAGAGACTAGAGAAAGAAGGGAAGAAGCTAAACAATTAACCAAGGACCTCTCTGCCTCTGGACAGCATCACTGAACTATTAAGCTGTTGTTCTCTGTGGGCTCCAGACAGCTGTGGCCAAAGCATGGTCCATCTGCACTTGGAGGCTAAGAAGAGCAGCTGCTGCCTTCACTGGGACCATAATGCTCCTGCATCAGAGAGAGAGGACTCTAACTGAAGGGAGCCACAGATTCTTTCCCCACACCACTGGGAAACTGCCAGCCCAGGAAAACAGTTTCGGGTACAAACATGCTGGGTTTGTTAACCATTGTCCCAGGTCTTAAACAAGGAAAAGTAATGTCACATGAGATGTGAAAAATGTTCGAACCAAAGTTTAAAATATGCAGCACTGGGATGAAGAGATGGCTCAGAGGATGAAGCACTTACTGCTCTTGCGGAGGACCCCAGCTCCTTGTCAAGGAGTTCACAGCTGCCTATAACCCTAGCTCGAGGAGATCAACACATCTGGCCTCTGGTCTCTGCCAACAACTGGACTCACACATTGACTTATTCTCCTCTCCAACACTTACACATACACATAATTAAATATAAAAATAAATCTTTTTAAATATGCAGCATGTATAGGTGCATATATAATAAGTTTGAGAAGATGAATGCATTTGCATGAAATAATTCTGAATGGGTATATACATATGAAGCTTACTGTGATGGTTTGGATAAGCTTGGCTCAGGGAGTGGCACCATTAGGGGGTGTGGCATTGTTTGGAGTGGGTGTGGCTCTGTTGAAGTAGGTGTGGCCTTGTTGGAGTAGGTGTGGCCTTGAGTAGGTGTGGCTCTGTTGGAGTAGGTGTAGCCTTGTTGGAGTAGGTGTGTCACTGTGGGCATGGGCTTTAAGACCCTCATCCTAGCTGCCTGGAAGCCAGTATTCTGTTAGCATTCTTCAGATGAAGATGTAGAACTCTCAGCTCCTCCTGCACCATGCCTGCCTGGATGCTACCATGCTTCCACCTTGACGATAATGAACTGAACCTCTGAACCCGTAAGCCAGCCCCAATTAAATGTCCTTTATAAGAATTGCCTTGGTCATGGTGTCTCTTTACAGCAGTGCAAACCCTAACTAAGACACTTACATATATCTAATTTATGTATAGATTATAAATTACTTAACATTCATCCTACGAATTCATCATCTGCATCTAACTGTCCACCTACCTGAACCAGTGGCCAGTAGAAATATAATTTAGGGCATATGTTCAATGTAAAAAAAAAAATGTGTTGGTGTTTAAAACATTAAACACAAACAAATGAATCAAATATATTTTATTCAATCCAATATTAACCCAGTGCAGGCAAATATGATCTCTTCACTAAACACTCAGCTCAGGAAATTAGAAATTTCATTTTTGTGCCTAGCTTTTAGAATTCTGCATGTACTTTTTAATAGATTGCAATTGGCACATTCCACTGTCTTTGGAAATTCTCGATGTGTATTCATTGTTCATGAAGAGTCTTCATATCCAGAGTACATCAAAGCTATTTGAAATAATTGAATGAGACCCATGATAATAAACTGATGTGTCTTTGAGTTAATCTAGAAATAATCCATATGCCTGAAATGTGCACATTTTAATTTTTTAAAAAGTGTATGAGTGTTTACCTACACACATGTATACAGGGCTCACAGAACTTGACAGGAATTGACGTTACAGATGGTGGTGAGCTACCATGTGAGTGTGGGCACAGAACCTAAGGGCGGGAAGCAGTCCTAAATGCTGAGCTGTCTCTCCAGCTCCTGGCTTGTACATTTTAATATGAGCCTCTGCTTGCAAACTCTAAATACAATTCCATTTTCCTTGGAGGAACGCTTTCTCCAGGAAATCCACAGAAGCACCTGTTCTCCCTGCAGCTTTCTGGAAGAATTTCCTGTGGAGAGAAGAGCTATCTGTGTGTCTGTGTAATGGGACTGCAAACACCTGGATCCTGGTGATGGATTTTCTAGGACCATCTGTGTGACAGGCCGGTTCAAGCCCCTGCCGGGAAACAAAAGCCTTATCCACATCTTCATGCACTGATAGAATGCAGGGCCTTCTCCTCACCTGACTTACTGGGAGTCTGTATTCCAACAAGACCCTGTAGATTGTAGATTGGAGCCAAATTGTCAGCATTTCCTGGGCTCAAAAATTCTTTTCCACCCATTTTCCTGAAATCCAGAGTTTTCAAGATAGCATGGCCTTTCAGAAAAGAGTCATCACGCCTAAAATCCGAAAGACACACTCATTGGTCACAGTGCTGAGTGCTGGATTTGGGTCTGGTGAGTAGGCACTCATTATAAACAGCCCATAAAGCACTATTGATGTCCTCAGGTAGACCTGGCAAAGCTTGACTGACAGACAGAGGAACACCTGATACTTGGGGTTCAAGTCTCACTTGTCTCATTGTACAAGTTAGAATCGACTTGTGGTGGGCCCAAGGACACTTAGTGCCAGGACCTAGGTTCTCTTGAGGTGTGTGCAGGCCGGGTGTCTTAATGACTGCATCTCTTCCCGTTGACATTAAAATAGGCAGTGCTGGAGGCTTGACCTTCTCTGTGTGTTTAACTAGGTGCTATTTACCCATCAGGAAGGTTGACTAGACAATCGCCCAGATGGTGAGGAGCACTCCCCAGGTCTTCCTCCCTAAAGTGACCTGGTGGCATCCCAGGTCTGTTGCAGAAGACAGCGTGTTCCCGCACTAAGCCCTGGTCCTCTCATCCCCAGCGGGCTGGCCGGCCATGCATTGGCAGGCAATGGCCGACCTGCTTTCATCTCATGGAGCTCTGACTCAGAGCTCCATGACCTCTCCACCCAGCTCGCTAGGTTCCCACTGGCGGGTCACTACCATGCCAGTCCCATGCTTCAATACCCCCATGGCCTCTGTGGTGCACATCAGGCAAACCCACACTTTGCCGCTGTACCTTTCTCTCTGGAACCCAGATGAGCCTCCGCGTGAAGGAAAACGCAACACAAACTCAGTTCAGAAACAACGATAACTCAATCTCTGGGAGCAACAACTAAACCTGAACTTGTAAGCCTTATTTAAATCTGATTCCTCTGGTGGCAGATCCGCCATACCAGGAGACTCTAGTAGCTACATCTTACCTGTTCCAGAGAGCTCTCTCTCCCTCTCCTCCTTCTCTCTTCTCCGCTCCAACCCAGAAGTCTCTCTACGCACTCAGTGATTGGCTCCTTTATTCATTAGGGGATTGGTTCACAAGAAATCACAGGTGTAACTCACTCCTTGTCTGAAGCCCCTCCTAGGAGAGCAGAATTAGCATCAAATTACGATCAGCCCCAGGGCTATCCGCAACACAGGTCCATTGAAGAAAGCTGTTTCAGAGTCCTGTAATACAGGTTGCATTCATGTCAAGAGATTATATTGATCTTGTACAAATAAAAAGGAGAAAATGACAGTGTATTCAGTTATAAATGAATCTCATGCAGATTATCCCACTATTAAAACCCCCCGCAATAATTTTAATATGATAATACAATTTATATTAAGTGATATGCTTAACCTAACAAAGTAATACTGTATGACACAAAACACACACATACAAAATCAGCATCTGTAATTGCTGTATAACTTTTCCTGGGGAAATCTGAAAATTGCTTCATGCTGGGTATGGCATGAATTAGCTCTGGAATCATAAGATATGTGCTAGAAAGCAGACCAGTTACAGATCCTTGATGCTGAATCTTCCCAGGGACAGAATTGTTGCAGAAACCAAATCTTTGACTGCAAAGGAAACTCCATTGTACCTATTGGTTGCAGGGTCACCAAACCATGGGAGAGGAAAGATGGTGTCCTTGAAGGAGTGTCTGTGATGAGGCAGGAATCTGACAAGAGGCAGAGCCGTGTTGCTGATTCTGGCCTGGGCATTCCAGACATCCTGCCTGGTGAACATAAAACTGGAAGGAGAGAATAGCACGCAGGAGCGCTGACAAGACCAAGTGGTCCATATGGACATCAGCTCAGCTTGATGGCACTGCCAGACTTTCCTCCTCTGGCACAAAGAGCTTTTGAGCACTGTTTGATAATATTCCAAAAAGAAAATGAGAAGCCACATCTCCCAAATGTTCTGCCTAAGTCCTGGAAATGACTAAAGCGTTTACTCTGACTCCAGAAACTGTTACAGATGGGTGCCTGGTACCATGCCTTCCTTGTTCATTTAGAGTTGTCAGGGTGGCGATGTCTCAACAGGCCTATCATGTCCATAGCTAGAAGCAGACCTGTTCGTAGCATCAGAGAACACACCTGGCCATTCCAGAAAGTAATTTCTGGCTGGATGTGGTGCTGCCTGCCTACAATCCTTGAACTCAGGGTTCTGAGGCAAGAGACTCATGACTTAGATGTCGACTTGAGCTACCTTGGGAGATGCTGTCTCAGAAAATAAAATGCAAAAGTTTCTCAACAATTCTGCTTCCTATATCTTATTAAGAATATGACCATGCACAAAGTTATGTTTGTACTGAATAACTGTGTGCCCAGGTCCTACCTACATTTTATGGTTAACATTTTAATAGTCTTACTTTGTTATTAATTTTAATATAGTTGTTTGACTTTTGTCATTGATTTGTAAGAGCTCTTTACATATCATGGGGACACTCCATTGGGAAAGCTTTACAAATATTTCATCCCAGGCTGTGACCCACCTGTGCATTTTCTTAGTGGAGGTTTTGGGGAAAAGAACTTTTATATATTAATGCCTTTTAATTATAATTTTTATCTATACCTTTGTTTCTGTGGATCTAGTTTAAGAAATTCATACTTATACATCCAGAATAGAAAAGTCTTTTCATGTTTTCCTTAGAGAACTGTAATTTTAAAGGACAATCCATTGAGCTGACTCAGCAGTAAAGAAAGGAGCTTGCTGCCAAGCCTTCTGACTTGGGACTCACATGGTCTAAGGAGAGAACTGACTCCTGAAAGGTGTCCTCTTACCTCCACATGTGCACCAAGGCATGCAAATACACACACACACACACACACACACACACACACACACACACGTCAATCCATTCAACTATGAATAGCTGCATAGTTTTGATGATTACATTTAGAATTAATTTTGTGTTCTTTTGGACATTTGCTACATGAACTTTCTGAGATAAGCACCGAGGTTCATCTTATTCCTATAAAATATCTAGTCATCCCAGAGTAAGTTATTTAAAATAAGAAAAGACCATTGACTCCTTCTTTGACTTAGTTTGGTATCTTCGTGGAGAGTCAGTTAGCCAAATACCAAGTCTGTTGCTTGGCTGTGTATTCCGTCCCATGGAATACACTGTTCAACAGATCCTAGGTGTGTGTGTGTGTGTGTGTGTGTGTGTGTGTGTGTGTGTGTATGCAGGTGTATTTGCATGCAAGTGGGGGCCAGAGGTAAATTTCAGATGTCATTCTTCAAGTGTCATCCTGTTTATCCCTTGAGACAAAGTCCCTCACTGGCCCAGAGCTCACTTAGTAGACAGGGCTGGCTGGCCAGCAAGCCACAGGGATCCATCTGCCAGCCTCCACTTCTTCAGTACTGAGATTGCAAGTACCAACCACTTTATACATGGACAAAAGAGATTAAACCAAGATACATGCACATGTGTGTCTTCTTACCTCCAGGAATGTCATTTACATTTTTCACATGAGTTGAGCTGTTAGCTTGCCAGCCTCTTCAGAAAGCCTGGTGGCATTGTGATCCATTGTGTGAGTCTATGGTAAATTTTAGAGAAAGTAAGCATGTTTAACACTGAGGTCATAAACGCAGTAGACTTTGCGATCTCTGTATGTTCTCTTTAATTTCCATCAATGGTGTTCTCGTTTTTAATATAATAATCTTGGATGTCTTTTGTAACATTTGTTTCTGAAGAATCTTGTACTTCAGACTCTACTCCAGTTAAATTGTTTATTGGACTTTAATTTCAACATATGTACTGTTGGCATCTAGAAGCCATGGATTCTGCTTCTGCAAGATTTATTTTAATTTATGTGTCTCTGTGTGAGTATGTACAAATGAGTGCAGGTACCTGAAGAGACCAGAATAGGACATAGACTCCCCTGCAGCTAGAGTTACTAACCGTTGTCATTGTGATGGAATCCCTTCTGTTCTCTGATGTCATAGTTTTATCATAGGTCAGAGTGAAATTTTGCAAATTTTCTCAGACTTTATTGAAATGATTGTAGATTTTCGGTTTTTGCTATTTCACTTGTGTGTCTGTGTATGGGTTGGCATATGTGAGTGCAGTACCTTAGAAGGCCAGAAGATGGTGACAGATCCCCAGTTGCTAGTGTAACTTGGATGGTGGAGCTCTTGACAGGTGCTCAGAACCTATGACAGGGCCTCTGGAAGATCAGCAAGTGCTCTTAACCACTGAACCATCTCTCTAGCCCTGATACATGTTTTTAAAATGCTTGGTTTTGTTTAAGTAGCAGAGTCTGTTGATGGCATTTTGAGTGGTAACATAATCCTGAAACAAAACCTGTTTTGCTACATTTTACATACTGATGGAAAGCATCTTGCTAATATTTTCTTGTAGATTCTTTTGTGTTGATTAAGACATTGTTCCATAATTTGTCACAATGTTTTGTCAGGTTTTGGTGTCAGAGTTACCATGCCCTCTTAAAACAAACTGAGGGGTAACCTTTCCTCCTCTGTTCAATGAGAATTGGGAGCTTGCTTTTCCCTCAAATGACTAAAGGGTTTGATGTATGCAACACTGTTGTGAACCAGATGCTGTTGTTTGTAGGAAGGTTTATAAAGCTTTGTTTTAACAAATGCAGTCTCTTTAGATGTCGTGTTATTACAGGTTTCATATAATAGCTGTTTACATTAAATTTTAATTTTTATGGAAAACTTTTGACTTTACATCCTTCTGTTTGTTGGCATATATCATTTGTAATCTGACTGCAGTCTTTGGCTCCAGGACCTATGAAGACAGGCCCCACCTCATTTATGGTGCTGTTCATCTCATTGGTCTCGCTAGGAGTTCTCCAATCTTGATTCCTTCTATTGGCATTTTCCATTTAAATGGCATTTACCCTTGTTTTCTCTACTGTTCTCCAGTCCCCGGATTTCCTTTAATTATGATTATTTACCTTATTCTGCTTATTGCAGTTGACACTTCTCTTTCAACCTTTATAAAATAGAGTCCCAAGCCACTGTTCCTCTTTTGCAGTAGAATCCATTTAAGGGTATGATTTCAGCTGGGCCTGGTGGCAAACGCCTTTAACCCCACCATTTAGAGGCAGAGGCAGACAGATTTTCATGACTTCAGGGCCAGTCTGCTTTATATAGGGAGTTCCAGGCCAGCTAAGGCTATGTTGTGATACCATTTCTCAAGAAAATACCCAATGAAATAAAGATATGATTTCTTTTTACATTTTCCTGAATTTTTTAATTTTAATGTCATGAAAACCTTGGATTATATTCTAGACATTGTAAATGAAATATTATAGCAAAGCTAGATTTTATTTTGTTCCTCAACGAACCAAGAAGTTTGCTTGTTTTTATTTGTTTATTTGCTTGTTTATTTTTGGTTTAGCTAAACCCAAATGTGTACACTCCATGCTTGAGGTGAGTAACACCTCTGTCTAGTGAGATGGCTCAACGGGTAAACACAAGCCTGGTAACCAGAGGTCAGTCCCCAGAACCCATGTGGTACTAGAAAGATAGACTAAAGATGCAGTCTGACCTCTACATGTGCACTATGGTGCGTGTGCCCTCACACATGAATCTAAACACATAAAAAGTGAATGAATGAATGTATGTATGAATAGATGGATGGATAGATGAATGAATGGATGGATGAATAGATAGATGGATGGATGGGTGGGTGGGTGGAAGCCTATAGAGACTGCCTGTGCAGATGTGCTTCAGTGGTCTATAGCAGCAGACTAAAGAGCATGATTGACAGACAGAAGTCAAGGCTCCCTCTCCCCAGACTGACCTATCTGAATTTGCCCATTTTTCCCCTGATAACCAGTGTGTCCGCTGCTGAATAAGCCAACAGAACTAAGGGATTTGGGCCAGTTAGTCGCTCACCTGGCACTGACTGATCTTGTTGTCAGGCAATGAGCCCCAAGGATAGAAACATGTGCATCTCACCCACACATCACTTTCTCCTTCCAAGACTCCACTCCTCCCCCTTGTCCCACTTCTTTATAGCCCCATGAATGTTGCTTATTAAGTACAGTGAGCAAGAATTTACATCCTATGTGTGATAGTGGAATTGTCGAATGCTACTATGGAATTAGTAGCAGCATCAGTGTGCTCGAGTAGAAACATGACTCTCACCAAATGCAGAATAGGAGGTGAATAACCAATGTATTCCACATACCTGCCATGAATCTGGCATACAGTACAATCAAAGAATGTACTTTTAGCCAGGCATGGTGGGGCATACCTCTAATCCCAGCATTTGGGAGGCAGACTCAGGGGGAATCTCTGAGTTTGAGGCTACTCTGATCTTCATGATGAGTTCCAAGCCAGCCAGGGCTGCATAGCAAGACTATGTCTAAAAACAAAACAAACGACAACAACAAAACAGAGAACAATGTTCTAGCCTTCTCTTCGGGATGTCTTTGTTTTCACTGTTGCCCTTGTGCAGTCATTCCCAAGCAACACAAATATGAGATTGGCTAGCACTGGCATGCACAGAAACTCATATAAATAAATTACATCAATAATGCATCAGGAGGATTTCTTTCTATTCGTTCGGTTGCTTTGGGGAACACAGCTGTAATGGATATATACTATTCTACAAAACACACCACCATTTATTCAGATGATTCATGGCTTATAAAAACAAAAGAAACACATAGCTTTGGTGTATACATATCTATATGAGGAACATCCTGCCCCGTGGCCTTATTTTCAATGAGGCTTCATGCTAACTGGTTCATGCCAAACAGATAAAGTTAAGTAGCACATTTTGGAGCCTAAGATGCTCATTAAAAGCACTTTCAGATTCGGACTAATAAAAATGACATATCTGCCTCATCCCTGCTTAAGGAAATTGAAGTGCTTCATCATCTTTATCTCATTAAGATCCACGGCAGCACTGTGGCATGGGCGAAGGTCAAGGAGGCTCTGCCTTTTGCAGAATGGAGGATCAAGTGTCAGGATGATGAAGTGCTCTCAGTAGGATTGCCCACTGTGGGGAAGAGCCCTCCATTTTGTGCCCCGGATGTCTTTACTCTGGAGATGATTCAAGGCCGCCACAGCTTTCAGATTAAGGAACTACCAACTTCATAGTCCTAACATTCAAAGGCTATGAACTAAAAATAATTACACACATATTGCATTTTAGATGCCTCATATGACAAGAATTGGCAGACATGTTAACTTTTCTATCCCCAACTCTTTTGTTTTGTTTTGGTTTTTGTTTTTGTCAAGACAGGGTTTCTCTGTATAGCCCAGGCTGTCCTGGAACTCACTCTGTAGACCAGGCTGGCCTTGAACTCAGAAATCTGCCTGTCTCTGCTTCCCGAGTGCTGGGATTAAAGGCTTGTGCCAACCCTGCCCAGCTACTCTTATTCACCTCATGACTAAATGAATGAAGGGGGTGATTTCAGCTCTGACTTCTCCTCTTGTGCCATCTTGCAAGCCAGAGGTCTTTCTGAGTACTTCATATGCACAGGGACTATTGCAATCCTGTGAAAAGACTGTGAGATACATCCTATCATTGGCCCCAGTTTTAAATGAGAAAACTAAAATTCAAGTAATTTAAACAGCCAACGCAGGGTCCACCTATACTTGCTGTGAGTCCTGTGTTAAAATAACAGGAAGTGTATCCCTGTCTTACATGAAACTGACAAGTGATTTTTGTCCCTCAGAACATAGGCCCATCAATAGCAGGAAGTTTGCTCTAACCCAAAAAGAAGCTTACCATATGAATGGTATAGGAATCTTTGCAGAACATCAGGAGCTCATCTTGCTGTCCTCATAAGCAAATTGTGACCTTTGGAGACAGACAGTGTCCTTTAAACAGTCAAGAGAACTTGCTGCTCTTGCAAAATACCACAGTTGGGTCCCTAGTGGCAGCACCCACGCTAGACAGCTAATAACTGCCTGTAACTGCAACTCAAACACCCTTTCTGGCCTCAGAGTTAAACACACAAACATAAACATATAAATAAGAAAATAAATCTTAAAAGAAGACAGACAGTTTCAAGCTGGTCATTTTAATTACTGTTTACTGAGCACCAGTCCTGTATCACGTGCAGTCAAGACCTTGAAGAAAGGGTCGTGGTGAGACTAACAAACCCGTATCATATGAATCAAAGCAGAGACTCAAGGACGACTCACGTCTGTGTGAGGCATGTGAACTCGTGAACTCATAGCAGCTGTGGGTTACAGGCTTCAGACCTACACAAGATCAAGCCAACCACAAATCTGAACATAGTCTCCTTTGAACTGCACGACAGCTATAGCTGTCCAGGGGAGGAAAGGTTTAGGAATCCAGATGACATGAGAATTAGACCAATGGATTAAAGCCATGGAGCTGATGCTTCATCTTAACATCAGTGTATAGAAGCAAGGACAGAATTAAAAGCTGTGTGGGAAAGACCAGAAAGCATCCCTAAACCCCAAGGTCCATAGTCATTAGAAAAGATTTCAGTGTTTTAACAGCAACAATGTGAGAGAAAGCCAAGCAAAGGGGGAAAAAACCTTTCTGTCTACTGCCAGATGGGTGCTTTGGATGGTGCCTTCCCTTTCAACAATTTTGTGATACGATTTCTCTTTTAATGGGGAAATGACTAATAAGTGTGGGAACAATTAACTTGATTCTTAATAAGGATGGTTCAGAACCGTAGCAGGAGCCGAGATTCGTTCAGGCTCTCTAAATATCACCACTAAATATATAATGATTGGGTATTTATATGAATCCAGACTCTCTCGGGACAAAAGCGTGAACCATAACACGTTGAGATGCACTACGGTTTCCAACACACTCTCTTCCTAGG
Source organism: Rhynchomys soricoides (assembly GCA_019843965.1). NCBI lineage: Eukaryota > Metazoa > Chordata > Mammalia > Rodentia > Muridae > Rhynchomys > Rhynchomys soricoides. The sequence goes on from JADRCH010000090.1 coordinate 8,576,321, forward strand.
CTCTCAAAATATCCTCAGAGAAAAGCCCAGTGGGGTTTTGATGGATAGTTGCTGAATGTCTTTACTTCAACAACGAGCTGGGACACTTTGCCCATGTGGTGACATGCCACATGGAATGTAGAAGATGTAATGGGATTAGAGATGGGACAGTGAAGAGGAGGTTGGATGGGCTTCTGGCTGTCACCTGTACACCTGGAGCATCCTCCTCCTCTGTGTTGTAGATGTGGACCAGAGAGATTACCAACAGGTCCAGCAAAGGCAGAGGGTAGGCAGGCTGAGGCCACATCAGACCTGCCAAAATTCTGTTACCTCTGTTATTCTATGCTACATTTCCATAGTATGAAAAATGAAATTGGTATTGGAAAATATGTCACCTTGTGGAGAAGGTCCATAGAACTACAGCTGGAGATTTCTATGTGCTTTGAACTGTGAACAGATACAACCTCCACCCCCAGTACTTACAGATTTCTTCATCACAGGGCTTTACTATTTGTTTAACATGCCTGAGATTCATGCCCCTAGAAGCATTGCAGGGTGGGGGAGGGGTGGTGACTGCTGTGTCACATGTGCATCTGTAGGTGGCCAAGAGAAGAAGCCATGCCTGTGCTCAGTGTTCTGACCTGTGAACGTCTGAATGATTAGTAACCTAGCATTCCCTGAATAAAGCAAGCCTGAGATGACCATCAGCCCAGCACCATGCAGGCCCTGATAGCTCCTAGGACTGGAAGCAAGCCACAGACTAGAAGAACTCTGGCTGGGACTGAGGGGCCCAGGCAGGAATGAGTCAGAGACAGATGACCTTTACATGGGGCCATTCCAGTGGGTCAGGTGAGGAGCAAGCCTGAGTGACCAACAGACCAGCACCATGGGGCCTAGACAGGGAGCTAGTCTGAGATGGCTATCAGTCGCATATTGTTCAGGCCCTGGGGTGGGGGTGGGGAGACCATGCTTGAGATGAACCCCTGCCTGATGCCGTAATGCATAAGTGAGGCATAGCACTTCCAAGGCTACTCCTGAGACAAAGCCAGACACTCAGAGATTCTGCACACCATTAAGGGGAGCAAGTAAGTGGTCAAGAAAGGAAAGAGAAGGAGAAACAGAAGGATGTGAGCAGAATGAAGAGAGGCCAAACTGGAGACTCAAGGGTGGTGAAGAACAGCCTGATGTGAGGAGCAGGCAATGCCACCTAGGGCCATGATGGGGTCCTAGCCTGTGCTGCCACCAGGGGCCACATCTGGGTTTATGACCCTGAATCAGCAGAGGTTCGTTACTATCCCTGGTCTGAGTTGCCATCTGGGGACATGTTGATGTCTTCGGGCTATGTAGAACTGGCCCCAGCCCTTACCTGGGCATTGTGGGAGAGCTAGCCTGGGGGTGGGGCATGAAAGCAGGAGAGCTGAGCTTGCCTCTAACCAACTGCAGTACTCCATATTTCTGGAGTTGTGAGTGCATCTCCCCACCCTCCGCCCCTGTGACATTTTAGTATTGAGCAGCAGAAGCCAGGGGCCTCATACCAGACCAATAAGTAAGTCATTGCAATAAACATTTGCAAGCAAAGATGTGTGAACAGAAGGGTATACTGTGAGACACACTGTGGTACTCTATAGTTTCCACAATGAGATTTTTTTGTCTCTGTTGGGGGGGGGCTGTTCCAAGGGTAGAAGGCAGGTATGAGGGGAGAAGAGAATGAACAGGATTGGGGTTCATGATGTGAAATGCACAAAGAACCAATAAAAAGTGAAAAAGAAAAAGAAAAAGAACTTTTGCCAACAAAAACGAAGCAACATGGTCACATGATCCAGGGGGCTACGTATCATGAAGGACATTAAGCCCATTGAACATTCCTCTGCCTGAGCTGTCAATATTCAGTCATCAAGAAAGATGATGCCAAGTAAATCTCAGGATCTCATCAATAATACTTCACCTCTGCAGCGCTTTAGGGACCAGAATTTACCGTGAGTGAGTGTGGCATGCTGTCAGGGGACACGCCATAATCTTTACCATACTTCTGTGGTGATGCTGACTTCCAGAAGAAGCTTTCTAAGTAAGGTGATAAAAAAGAAAATCAATTTCAGATGTAAGTCTGGTGGCCAGAGGTAGCATTATTTCATACCTGATAAATTGCTTATCTCTGGTTTTGAACTAATGATAATGTTAACAAAAATGCCAGAGCCAGCTGATTGGCTGAGGAGAATTATATGGCTGGAAGACACCTTTAGCAAGGACGAGTCAAGGTAAAGATCGATGGCTTTGAACCTACTTGTTTGGGCTCTCTCTCTCTCTCTCTCTCTCTCTGTCGTACCCATTTGTGCACACATGCAGATGTCCTCTCTGGGCCCAGACACTCCCTGTATGACAGAAATGCTTCCTTCTAAACAATTTCATGAAGAACCCATATCTGCCTTCACAAGGCACTGGCTTTTAAATTCCAACAACATAGGAAGAAAATATATTCATGCATTCAGCAAACACCAGGTATGCTCCAGGCTGCAACTAACCAACACACCTGGATGCGAATAGCCTCCTTAGGTAGAGGTTGGTTTCTTTGCTCACCAGGAAGTCCTAGGGTAAGTGACTAGCAGGGATGGGGTTTCACTCAACAGTAACATGTGGAAGTTGAATGATTATTATCTTTCACTCCACCTTTTTAAATTTTGTAGTTGTTCTTCACACTTGTCTTTGTGTTTGTAACACAGGGAAAGAATAGCCATCCATCATGTCAGTAAGCCTGGGAGGAGGGGAAGATAAGCCAGCCATGGCTTAACATCCTCTTTACAAGGAAGGAAGTCTTACCAGAAGAGTTCTGCTACTTACTGCATAGGTCAGGGACTTCTCTCATAGTTTCTTCTAGCTGCAAGGGAAGCAGAAAGGTGACAGAAATTTATTTTGCCAGTCTGTTGGTGCCTCAAACAAAATTGAATTTGTACAGCAAGAAAATGGAGACATGATAACTTAGGGAGACAACTATGTCTGCATCAATATCAACCCAGCTTTCATACCTATGCCAGGTTGCCTGGTTGCTCTCATGGAAAAGGTCTTTGCATGTGCCTCTGTGTGGGTAAATGGAGGCCAAAGTAAAACCAAAAGACTAGTAAAATGTCAAGCACCAGCCCAATTGCTGCCGTGTTTAGGGAAAAATCAAGGAAGAGGTTTTCTTGGACATGCTCTTGAGGCTACAAGACAGTTGAGACATTTGTTCCCAAGGCAACATGGAAAAGGCAGTACTCAAGGGGCTGTCATTGATGAGCTCTGTGATCCTAGACAACCTAGTCTAGGACTTGACTTCCTATTCTGCAAGAAGAGGTCTTACCATCGAGCTGCAATGAAGATAGCACATCATCACCAGATGTGGGTTAACGTGTTCTTTGTGTTCTTGCACTGAGGGTAGAGTCAAGCTGAAATCCACTCCTTTTCCAAGACTGCCCTGGGCTTCCAGTTCCTAAACGTCTCTGTGACTTTGGCTCCTAAGTTCTGAAGCAACATGTAATGACATTGTTCTTTCCACTGAGGCTTTTGGGCTGTTCTTTGGAATCAGTTTCTGTCAGCCTTCCTAATAGTATTTGCTCTGAGAAATAAGTACATAGCACTGTCTGGAATCCAATTCATAATATTGCTGCTAGGAATATCACAGACAAAATAAAACAGGCAGTGGGTAAAATGACACACTGTAAAATCTGTTGTGGAAGAAAAATTGACTGAGAGATCAAATATTGCTGGCATCATGGAACATCACTGTGATAGCCTGTGAAAAATTAGACATAGTAGAAAGAACTAGAGTGAAATGAAGTGATGGTAGCCCAAGCCAACCAGAGGAGATTTATTGTTAGCTAGTCATTGATGCGAGAACCCAGTGATCTTGTCAAAAGGATAAAAAATGCAAAATTGAAGTTGGTAGGCTGAGTCCTCACTCAACTCTAAACAAACCCACAAGTCAGAAAGACCATTGGTAAGAATTTAATTGGACCCAAACAATCAATGAATCAAATCATTTGTATAAAAATTTTATATAACACAATGAGTCCTGATGGAAATCATTCTTGTGAAGTAAAATTGGCCTTTCTCATTTGAAATTCTTTTACTAGGCTGTGTAGAAAACTGATCAATGACTTAATTTGGCTTAATGGAGTTTGCTTTGAGAAATATTACTGGACAAAAATGGTTGAAATAACTCTGATTCACTTGTAATCACTTTGGAATATGTATGAGAAGTTGGCTGAATCTGCATAAGGGGACTGCAGCATCCCACTGCATGCCACCCACGCCTCTCACAAACCCTCCTTGTTAAGGTTTTCATTGCTCCCTGGACTTTAAACCTCAGAATATTTATTTTTAGATGCTAAAGTCCATTCACTATTGAATCAAAAGTGGGTGTTAGTCACAAGTGGGTATCACTTGTGTGTTGTGAATTCAGTGATGAGATGGAGTTGTGAAGTTGGTAAGAACATCAGTTCCCAACCTGTGGGCCATGACTCCTCTGTGGGTCAAATGGCCTTTACACAGGGGTCACAGATGAGATATTTACATTCTGATTTATAACAGCAGCAAAATTATAGTTATGAAATAGCAATAGATTAATTTTATGGTTTGGGGTCACCACAACATGAAGCACTATGTTAAACTGTCGCACCATTAGGAAGGACCATTGGTCAAGAGATAAGCAAGAGGAAGAAATAGGCTGGCTAACACCTTTACAAATACTTGCTTTGGAGAAAATTTCCTGGGCTGGTAACATGGCTCAATGGGTAAAGGGGCTTCCAACCAAGTTTGAGGACCTGAGTTTGATACCAAGAAACCATGTGGTAGAAAGAGAAAACTGACTTCATGATGTACATGCACACACACACACACACACACACACACAGTTAGTAAGTAAATACTTGTAATAAAAATACCTGAGAAGGCTTCTGTATGTGTTGCTTGTGTCACCTCTATAAGAAAATACCTGACAGAAGATTTTGAGGAAAGAGGAGTTTATCTTAGCTCATGGGTTGAGGGCTCAGTCCATCATGGTGGGACGTCCCAATGGCAACAATGTGAGGCAGCTGGTCTTGGCTTTGTCAACTGTACTGGCTAGTTTTGTGTCAACTTGACACAAGCTGGAGTTATCACAGAGAAAGGAGCTTCACTTGAGAAAATGCCCCCATGAGATCCAGCTGTAAGGCATTTTCTCAATTAGTGATCGAGGGGGGAGGGCTCCTTGTGAGTGGTACCATCTGTGGGCTGCTAGTCTTGTGTTCTATAAGAAAGGCTGAGCTGTTCTATAAGGCTGATCAAGCCAGGAGAAGCAAGCAAACCAGTAAGTTACATTCCTCCATGGCCTCTGCATCGGCTCCTGCTTCCTGCCCTGCTTGAGTTCCAGTCCTGACTTCCTTTGGTGATGAACAGCAGTATGGAAACATAAGCTGAATAAACCCTTTCCTCCCCAACTTGCGTCTTGGTCATGATGACTGTGCAGGAATAGATACCCTGACTAAGACATCAACTTTATTCAGTCCAGGACCTCAGCCCATGGGATGGCACTGTGTGTATTTAGGATGAGTTTTCCTACCTCAAACAATGTAGATCATCCCCCACAGAGCCATGTCCTTCTAGGTAATTCTAGATCCTGCTAAGTTGATAATCAGTGCTAGCATCATGGTCCTGGTGAGTGGCAGCCCACAGCTCCCAACATTAGAGTACTGACATGTTTAGAATCTGCTTTCTGGGCTCAGCCATGATCCATCGAAGAACTTGCCTTTGGCTCACAGCAGCAGTCCCCATCAAGCTTCTATGTCCTTAGCTTGTGTTGACATCTTTTGGGTTTGACTCTGACATGTTATTTCCTTGTCCCAAGGGTGTCTGGTTGGCTCTGTGCTACCTATTAGGCTTCTACATCACAGAGCTGTGACTTGAAATGTCAGGGTTGTCACAACAACAATGGAGCAAAAAGGCAAGCTGTTGACATGCCTTGAACACAATTTGCAAGACCTTTTCTTGTAACATTTTCCTTTTTCCAGGTGACACCTGCTCACCAAACTATGCCTCAAGTCCCAGAGTGTTTGTAGAATATGTCTTGGTCTGATCTCATCAGGCACTGGAGGGTGGGGGTGGGTGCTGAAAGCCATGTTTGACAGAACCCCTGAGCAAATGCTCCTGCCAGTCTGGGCCCTGCTCTGTCCTATAGTACAAAGGATCACTACCCACACTCCATGGGGCTGGTGAGAGAAGGGAATACAGAAATGCTCTGTAGAGTCAGAGTTTCTTCACAGCTCAACAGGTCTTAGTCTGGTGTACACTGTGTTCCTATGATATTTTGACATTTCACCTATAAGAAAATGCCTCATGTGGCACTGAAGAGGTGTCTCAGCAGTTAAAAACCCTTGCATCTCTACCAGAGGACTGGAATTTGGTCCCTAGCACACATACTGGGATGCTCACCAGCACCTGTAACTCCAACCTCAAGGGATCTGACACACCACTTTAGATTCCATTGGCACTGCATTCGTAAACAGGTGCACAAACACATGCACACATAAATAAATCTTTTTTTTAAAAAAAGAAAGAAAATACTTCCTGCAAATCAAGGCACCCTTCTAAGTTTCTTGCCAAAGTTTTGAAGCTTCTGCCTAATGGTTAGTAATGTAGGCAGATGGTTAGAATAAAGGTTTCCGGTGATACCAGACATGACCTATCAACTGTTTTCAGCAGTAAAAATTTACAGGAACACAGCCTTGCCCGTTCATTATCTACATTAATGACTTCTCTAGTTTAAAGGCAGAGCTGGGGAGTTGTAACAGAGTTATCATGGGCAACAAAGCCGATTATGATCATTTTGTGCTTTATAGATAAAGGTTGGCAACCCCTGAGTTGGTTTGTTGATTGCTTTCTATGTCTATAGATTTAAATCACCATATCACCTAGGCCTATGAAGGGCTGTCATCCCATACTAAAGATGTGTAGACTGAGGATCACAGCTTGGGAATGACAAGGCCAGAGGTTAAGTAGATCTCAGTAACGCCACAGCCCATATTTGGTCCTTAGTGTGAAGCATTTAAGTCCTTAGCACATTATATTTTGTGAGGCTGTTTTCTGTTGTGTGATTGCACAGTAATTACATTTTCTGTTTAAAAGGGCCAATAGTTTTTTGTATTATTATTTTGCCACTATTAGAGACCTATTATGTACACAGGAACATAATAAGGGACACATCCACAGGACATCCCTTATGGACACAGGAACTTTCTTTGTCATAATCAGTCCTACCATCTCTGTGGTTTGCCAAGTGTGACTATGTAAGTGTCATGCTCCATCCCTACAATATCGGGCCATATGACTTGGTCTCTGCCCTGGAGCTGAGAAAGGATATCGTTTATCATATAATGTGGAAGATTGCCATTCAGGGACAACTGGATCTAGACCACACAGATCATGTGAGGCTATCATGGGGTTTTCGCCCTGTGCTTCTGTCTAATGACTCTGCTCGAAGGGCTAGGGTGGGAGAGAGAGTCCACCCAAACACAGTTCACCATCTTCAGAAGTAAGCAGATGGAGAAATACCAGAAGTTAAGGTATGGCACAGCTCATGACAGTGATGACATTATAAAAATGCATGCGCTAATTCGTGTCTCTGGGGGAAGGAAGGGGTGTAAAGCTAACCAGCTCCCAGTGCCAAACTTGGAGGACAAGGTGCCAGTGAACAGTCTGGGACTCCCTAACATCCGTGTATTTGCGATTAGAAGCATGAACAAAGTTGCAGGTGACGGCTTGGGCAGGCCATCCCGATGTCTAAGGCTTTGGCCACACCATGTGAATTCGAGGCTTCGGGTTGCCATTGTGCAACCCTTCACCATTTCCTTCCTCACTGGCTCACACAGCCTCCCCTTTTGCCTTAGTTTCTGGCTCCTCCTTGCTACCAACCCGCCCTACCGCGGCTCCGTGGTTCAGACCATCGCAGCCAGTATGGCAGACCTGCTTTGACATTCCGTCTCTGATCTGGTTCAAACAAGGGGCAACAGAAACAGCCTTCTTTAGCCCAGACACTCCGTTCTCAATAATTCTGTCAGATCCACCCTGGGTCTTCCCAGACTGTCTGCTCAGACTGCAAAAGCTGGTGATTAAAACTTAGAACAATAATTAGACCCTTTATTTCCAAAGCAAATTTAATTTCCAGACCAGACTTCAACATTCATTACAATACAGACTAATAAAAACAGAGTTAGGACCATATGCCTTTTTTAGAGCTTTCGTGTTGTAAAATCTGTAACAGCATTAAAATCATCTTTTGGGGAAAAGCTAAAATTATTGTGAGTCCCCCAGCGAAGCCCTCAGTGAGTAGTCCTTTTGATTTCTCATCCCAGCACATTGCCTGTGTATAAATATGTAGATATTCAAGGGGGCACTGTAATTTTCCATGTATTATCTGATGAACGTTTTCTGTGTGGCTGTGTGATTTTTGTGTTTATTGATTTTAAAAAACTGAATCATATTTCTTCTTCTAGCTGTCAAGCCATAATAATATCTGTCAGATCAAATATGCAGACTGGGGCTGGAGAAATGGCTCAGTAGGAACGAGCACTGGATGCTCTTTTAGAGGTCTCAGGTTCAATCCCCAGCACCCACATGGTGGCTAACAATTGTCTATAACAGATTTCTTTCTTTCTCCTCTCCTCGCCTATGCTTTCTCTCCTCCCTCCTCTCTCCGCCCTTCCCTTCCCTTCTCCCCTCACCCCAATCTTTGCCTTACCTTTTCTCTGCTCCCTGGCCATTGCTTTCCTTCTCACTCTGCCCTCCTACTTTCCCCATGTTCTTCTATAGTAAGGAAGGAATTTTCCATGACCGTGTACTGGCTGCTTGCTATGCATTGCAGTGTGTCCCTGGGTTAGCTCCTCGGTCCGCCATAGGTGGGACATGCTTCCCCTTCAGGCTGGAACCCCTGATAGCCAAATCATCATGGTACTGCAGTCCTCTCGAGAGATCTCAGGTGACCTCCTAAGTGAACTTGGTGCCTGCCAGGTCATTCCAGCTTAGTCCCATTACCAGTAGCTCATGGGGCCATTGGCATGAGTGACCAATGCAAGCAAACTCAGCCAAGCCCAGGTGTCCATGGTTAGTTCATCTGTGGAGGCAGAGGCTGGTCCTGAACAGACCCCTTTCCAGTTCCTGTGATCCCCCAAAGAATATCATTTAGATCTGGCCAAATAGGCTGGCCTTAAATAATAAACCCACTACTGTGTCGGCTTTTTAAGGGACAGATTTTTTTTTTTTCCAATGAAATGGTTTGGTTTATAACTCTGCCTCTCAGTGCCTGGGGCATGTTGGAGTTCAATAAATATTTATTTTTATGTTTTATGAATCATTTAAAAATGTAATATCAGGGTTGGGGAGATGGCTCAGAAGGTAAGAGGCCTTGGTAGGCATGTGTGAAGATCTGTGTTTAAATCCCTAGTACCCACATATAAAGCTGTTTATAACCCAGGGGCTGGGGGTGGGGGTGGGGGGGTAATAGGAGGTTTCCTGGGCTTGGTGGCTGCCAGCCTAGTGCCCAGGTTCCGTGAAAGGTTCTGTCTCAGGGTAATAAGGTACAGAGTGATAAACAGAACACTTGAAGTCCATCTCTGGAATCCATGTGCACATGGGTGTATAAACTCTCATATATGCATGTACATATATGTGCACACTTGAACACAAGTGCACACACACAAACAAAGGCATGTGCAGGCATGTGACTTTTAAAAAATGTAATATCAGAGAGAAAAAGAGAAGAGATCTTTGCAGAAATGTAAAGCCATTGTCCTTCAGGTAAACATCGATGACGATAAGTTCACAAATTAGCTCAGCTCAGCTGCAGGTTCTTGGAACTTGACTGTGGACTCCAAGTTTGAAAGAACCTCTGGGTTCTGACCCATTTTAAATATCCTACAAGTTAAAGGAAACATGAAAATGTAAGCGACCTATGCCCCTTACCTTTTCCACTCAGAATCGGGCTCACTACTTACTCCCATGCGACAGCAGCAGAAAATTCAAAGGCTCACCCAGGCTGACACAGCTACTCAGTGGAGAGCCTGGCTTTTCACTGTAGCCCATCGGGTCTGCGTTCAGCACCTCCCAATACCATTACGTTGATTTTCCCAACCTTTGCCTCCTTAGTGTTTGATTGATGGTTGTTGTTACTGCAGATAATCTGGACTCCCTTGTAATGTGATCAAGACATTTTTGCAAGGCGAGGTCTCGGATGATTAGTGTAATGCCGGTGATGGTGCTAATGCCGGTCTCAGCTTCGTCTGGAAATTTCTAACTAGAGTTCATTAACTTGTCAGTCCTGGTTCCTTTTGAGCACATACTGATATAATAAAATGGTTTAAATCAATAGATGCCTTAAACAGGCCTCATCTGTCTTCCTTTGTTGCTTTGTTTCTTCTTCTTTTATCACGACTACTTTCGCTCTCTGCCACTTTAAAACTGAACTCCTTCCCTCTTACTGCCTGTGTGGTTCTTTATTCTCTGTATTCTCAAAGCTATTGGGAAGCCAGGGGCATTCAGCCTTCCCTAAACAGAGCTACTGTCACCTGAAACAGAAGCCACCTCTAACTCATTTAAGCAAGAGGATGCTTACCACTAGAACCAAGGAACCATGAGACTGGGAAGCCTTTTGAGTTCAGCTTTCAAAAATCATGTCATGGTTGATTTATTTGCAAGTGTGTGTGCATGCACACACGCGTGTGTATATGCATGTGTGTGCCTGAAGAGGCCAGAAGGTCATTAGATCCCCTGGAGCTGGATTTACAGGTGATTGTGAGCCACCCGGTGTTGGTGCTAGGAACAGAACTCAAATCCTCTGCAAGTGCAATATTCATTCTTAATAGCCAAATACCCTTAAACATTTCTCAGTATCTGTGTGAGTAAATACCTCAGAGTTTCATAGTGCTTTTTCATTTAAGAAAAATCAAGCTGGGCAGTGGTGATGCACGCCTTTCATCCCAGCGCTTGGGAGGCAGAGACAGGTGGATTTCTGAGTTCAAGGCCAGCTTGGTCTACAGAGTGAGTTCCAGGACAGCCAGGGCTATACAGAGAAACCCTGTCTCGAAAAGCAAAAAAGAAGAAGAAGAGGAGGAGGAGGAGGAGGAGGAGGAGGAGGAGGAGGAGGAGGAGGAAGAGGGTGTTTCCAGGGTGACTGAGAGGGCATTTGTACATCAAATGCATAGGCAAGGATGAAGGTGGCCGTGAGCACCCAGCCCTCTTTTTCTCTTTAATTTCACTTGCTTTTCCTAGAAACTTTTGGAACCATGTGAGACTGACTTCTCCTTCTGTGCCCTCCTTACTCCTGATTCTGTCCCTGTCTTTCCAACACCTCTACCATGATCAGAACTCTAACATGACTTAGTTTGAGTTTATCTTGACGGAATGCCATATCTACTTCAGTGTTACCAGCAATACAGAAATCAGTCCCAAACCCCACTGCTTTCCTGCAAGTCCCCACTCATGAATTTGGTAGAAGTTTGTACCTCTTACTATCTTCCAAGGGGCCTTGAGAGGGGATCCCTTATCAAAATGGGTTTTTAGGACAGAGAAAGAAGGGGCTATCAGAAGAATCAATGTTGGAGGGCAAGATGCTTGCAATCCTGTATTATGAAAACTGAAGTCCCATGGGAGGGACAAGGAAAACAAGCAAAAGGGAGATTAAGCAAGAAGACAACACAAAAACTTTGTGAGACAGGAAGCCTCTGCACAGGGCTTTAAGAGTTGGCTAGATGAGAGGCAAAAACCTATGTTTAAGGTCAGAGAGCATTTGGAGCTGTTATTAAAGATGTGGAGTCTATTAGTCAGACATTAATGATCATCACTATAACAAATAAAGACTATCTGGTCACTACCTCAACCAAAAAGGTTTCCAGGAATTAGAGATAAGAGCCTGGAGGAGGTAGGGGTGTCTGGACTGCTGTCTGTGGAAATCTGGTCACTCTGGTCTCTGCTTGGTCTTGCCTACCATTGCAGTGTGGGCTTCCAGTTGGGTTAATGAGCTGAGATTATATACTCCATGTGAACTCATCACTGGGAGGGGGCTATCCCAGGAAGGTCCTCTGGCTGATGGCTTTTGCCTGCTTAACATCTTAGAACTGAATATATCAACCGAAAGTGGATACAGCTTGATAAGATTAATTGTTCCATCATCTGGTATGACTATCAAAATTTTACATGACCAGTATCCACTCCCTACCCTAAGAGACCCAAGGCTACGTCATCCATGTTGAAACTGTGGCAGGATTTGTAATGACTCCTCCAATTATAAAACCCAGTTCCAATGTGAAGTTAGTGACTTCCCCCAAGGGAAGCTGCAGGATATCTTTCCCTTGATTACCAAATAGCCTAAATGATAAGGAACACAAATACATTTTAGGAGAACTGATCTCTCTCCATCCCAGTTGGTTCTAGAACTCTTTACAGACAGATTGAATGGTTGTCATCCTGCATGCACTTTCTGTAATCCTTTTTTTTTTTAATGGTATTTAAAGGCTGTGGAGATGGCTCAGCAGTAAAGAGCACTCCATGCTCTTGCACAGGACCTGGCCTTAGTCCCCAGCACCCACATGGCTACTCACAGTCATTCATAATTTCATTTCCAGAGGATCCAGTGCCCTTTTCTGGTCTCCATGGGTACTGGGCACACAAGCAGTGTATTTACATACATGCAAACAAAATACTCATGCACATGAAATCAATTTTGGAAACATCCATCCTGTTCCTCACCACTGTCCTATTTCTCCTCTAGTTAGTCCCCTTTGGTCCCCTGGTTTGATTACGACTCCACTTCCCTGCCATAATGTGATTTCATATGTCTATATGAGATCTGAGAGCCATCGGTGAGAGAAAACATGTAATGGTTTTCCTCACAAGACTAGCAACTTGCTTAACATGCTTGTCTCTGGTCATCTCCATTTCTTTGCAAACACCTAACTCGTTTGTGAGAAGACATGTTCCATCATGCATGTACACCCCATTTGCCCTATCTATTCCTCTGAGGATAGACAGCTAGGTTGGTCTATGAGTTTACTTTTGTGAATTGTGCTAAAGTAAATGCTGATGGGCATAGGTCTCTGCTACACACAAGCTTGAAATCTTTGGGAGTAAATATCCAGACATAAAACAGCTGAGTTGTAGAATACCACTGATTTTGCATAGGTGGGCCCTATCATATGTTCATTTTGAGGGGTTTTTAGGTTTGGGGTTTTTTTTTAACTCCTATTTTTGTTTCCATGGTGACTGGACTAGCCTACGTCCCCAGCCACAAGTGTGAAGTCCCTTGTGTGCATATCCTCAGTGTCCCTTTGGGTTTTTTTGTTTTTGTTTTTGTTTTTTTGCTGACAACTGTTCTCAGTTAGGGGGCAGTCTTCAGAGTGATATCTGCAGTCTACTCTGCACCCCCCTTTGTCACTGTTTGTAAAATTTCCCATCTTTCTGTAAAACAAAACTCACTGCCAACCTGAGAAGAACCTTTCTTCAGAGCAGACTAACCAAGGTTGAACAATAAGCTCCCTAGAAAGAAAGAAACGAACAAACAAACAAAAAACCCCAGTAACTTAACAGAATTCACCAACTGTCATGGTGTAAATATACCAAGCTTAGTTCAAACGACCCGTGTGACCTCACAAAGTTGGGTGGAGACAGTGTTTATCCTTTGTGTCTCAAATCTTTCCCCCTTCACCCAAATTTCCAGCTCAAAAATCATATCCACTAACCTATCAACGTGTAATAGAAGAATGATCTAACCAAGACACCAATAAAAAAAGCAAAGCAGCATTAAAAGAGATTGAGAGCTGTGCATAGGTATCATCTGCTGCTGCTAACACGTGAAGACCATGGAAACTACAGTTCTTCCACTGATGGGTAGATCATGCCTCCCCCCAGCCCTGTTGGTGGGTACTGCTCTGCCCTCTGTGGGCATTAGTGACTCTCAGTTAAAGCTACAGCTATAGTACTTTGTCATATTTTTGTCTCTAAGTATTCCTCCCCCAAGGGACAGATTTACGGTCATACACCACGTTTGGGCAGCACAACACTGGCCCAACCTTTAGCATGTGGTAGATGCTTAGTGCAAGTTTATTATTGACTTGTTAATTGAACTGGCAGGAACATCCTGGCTAACTGAATGAGAGCAATGACTTCTAAGGGGGATACTGATTAAGGTTTTATAGAGCAGGGTGCCATGTGTATGAGTGAACGCTCATACTGTGGGATGACCCCCAGAAGCTCCAGATTGTTCCTCTTCTTAAGGGCAACAGATCAATGTGATGAACAGATAAAACATAATGAGAGGCTCCATGAAAGACAGACAGAGAAGGAGGTGATGCTGCTGCCATCCAGGGATCTATGTAAGCTTACTGGAAGCCAAAGTAACTGAGCTATTCTGTAAGGTTGAACATGAGTTTAGAAAGGTCTAGGCAGAGGTCATAAGGCAGCAAGTACATGATCACCTTGAACTTCATAGCTCCCAAACTTTATATATAAAAATCAGAAAAAAATGTATGATGTAGACCTTGCTCCTTAAGGCATCAGCCTGCACCAGCCATTCAAGCAGACCAGGATGAGGTATGGACCTGGGTCTTACCCAGCTTGTCTGAGTCACTTAGCACTCACATGAATTTGCCAGCCAACCATCACAGCTATACATATCCACGTTTCTCCCTAGACCACATAGGGATGCATCAAATGTCATCTCAAGAAGAAGGATCGATTAGAGATCTGCAGCTGGGGCACTCCTCCTTTGGTAGTCCCCCTCATCCTGGAGAAGATATCCAACGGCTACTGCACCTTGAGGTGGGAAGCTTCCCCTGTGCACTGGAACCGAAGGGCTAGTCCCAAAAATGAAAGTGCAATTACAGAAAAAAATTATCCCTGGGCTATGAGTGCATTTCATGGGTATTTTATTGCTACCACGACTCATGATTTCAATTTTCGGGACCGAGAGGCTCTGCTGAAGACTAATTTAAATTCTTACTTCGAGAGCCTGCGCTTTATGGACATGTGTCAGTACAGATTGAGTCCATTTGGATTTAATTTTTTTGGACTGACCACAGAACAGCTTAAGGGAGGTTAAATGAAAGAGCCGATGCAAATAGGACCGACCAGTCATTTACCATTACTTGTCTGCCTGTCCCTTTGTTTGAATATGTATGTGTGTGGTGCTCATGCATGCATATAGGTGTTCCTGTGTGTGCATGCAGCTGTATGTGCGTGCATATAAAGGCTTGAGGTTGCTCTTGGGAGTTTTCCTCAATCATGCTCCACTTTATTTGCTTGAGGCAGGGTCTCTTAATTGAACTCAGAGCCAGCCAGCTTGCTGCGGGGAATCTCCTATATCTCTGTCTTAAACACTGGACTTAAAGGCAGGCCACCAGGCCCCAACTCAATATGTACATGGTTGCTGAGACCTGAAGCATCATGGTCTTGACCTAAGGAGCCGCCTTGTCAGACCCACTGTGACTGTCATGAATGCCAGGAGTAGCCAGAGACAATTGTTCAGTTTACACTTGAACATGATGCTTTCTATATCAAAGCTGTTCGCAGCTAAAACTTTGCTTCGTCAAAAAGTCAGGGATGTGACAGACTACTTTCCAAGACTTATTAAAAGTAGTCCTTGGACCATGTTTGAAAATAGAAGGAGAAAAAAATCCTAATCCTGTCCTATGAGAATGTCAAGATTGAGTGCACCTCTGGAGAAATATCAATATGGGCTCAAATCAATACTAGTCTCTGTTTGTCACTGTTTCTCTGTGTGCTTAGGAAAAGTCCCTTCACCTTGCTGAAGCACAGTACTGCCCAGCACACACTGTTATTACCAGAGGTAGAAATCTGACTTTTCTTTATTTAAGTTTTTTTTTTCTTTTTTTTGGAAATATCTATCAAACCAAAGAGCTGAAAGTACAGGCAGGCACAGGGCACACACCCAAGACCTGTCAAAGTCTATGTGGTGAGAGTGTAATGCTTGGAAATCCAAATATCTCCAGCTGCCTCTAATCTGTTATGGTGCCAGCCTTGCCCTGTGAGATTTCCCCCTTTCTATCCTGTGCTTCCTGCCTTTCTCTAGAGGAACAAACTGAGGGAGTGACTACATATTAAAGGGAGTTCGTGAGATTGGTCTCTATGGCAGGGTGTGGGTAGTCAAACGAGCGCCTCACACCAGAGGCTGCGAACCCCATGTGGCTCAGTCTACAAACCCAACTGTCTCAGCAATCTCGATATGGTTCTGAACACCTGATCGAGACAATTCCTCACAGGAATGCCCAGCAGCTTGCCTTTTAGCTGATTCTAAATCTAGTCAAGTTGACAACCCCAGTTAGCATCACACATCCCCTCAGACAAGCAGGAGAGCTCAAGATGGTGGGGTCGCTGCCGTACGTGACACTGTTTTGTTGTTTTTCAAGTAATACTTTGCCAGCTGAAGCCAAGAGTCAGTGTAGACACAGTCGAGGTCTACAGAGTGGTGGGTTATGTCACAATTGCAGCAGAGTTACAGGGCAGGGCTCTAAGGGTGAACAGAGCTATACAATTCACAGCCCACTCATTGCCAGGGGAACCTGGATTCCTGGGTCACAATAACTTCCATTCCAACTTCCACAACTGTCTTGATTATGATAACCCAAGAGGGCATCTGAAAGAAGGTGGTGGGCATCATTGGGGTTTGTATGGGAAAGAAATTTATGTGAGATTGGTGCTGTAGGGTAAGAGACAAAGACAGGCAAAGGTAAAACCTGCTTAGGGCTAGGAGTGTAGCTCAGTGGGTGAACACTTGCCCTGAATGTACAAGGCTCTGGGTTTAAGGCCCAGCAATGCAAAAACCCAACCAACCAACCAACCAACCAACGGAAACAACAGCAACAACAAAACATTGCTCGATGAAGAAGGTTCAGAAGCATTTAATCTTCAGTAGGCAACGTCAACAGAAAGGGGCATTAGAAAGTCAGTGAGAGCTCAAGTGTTAGGAGACCTCCAATGTCCAGGTAAGAAGACATAGTAGGTCACAACGCGAGCTACGAAGAAACAGCGTGTTGCTTGTTATTTTCTTCCAGTAACAAATATCCAGTTAGCACCCAACCCAGCTATGTTAAGGATAACTTTGAACAGTGATATAACATAATGGCTCATCTAGAAAACTATTTTGGTGGCTTGATGAGATGGTTAAGCAGGAGAGCCATGATAAGATGCTATTGGGACAGAAGAGATGAGAGTAGAAGCTGATCCCAAAGATCAATGACAGCATAGTAGCAAGAAGTCACTGAGACCAAGTTCTAGACCATGTCCGCATATATTGATGAGCCTTCGGGTCACCTTCAGTACTGAGAGATGTTTTCACAATTCTGAGTTGAGCATTCCTTGTCCTCGGTTTACTGTTTAAGAGTCTGCAGCTCCACTGTCTTCTGACTTGCCCTGTTCACAATGAGACATCTGTGGTCACCCTTATCTTTGTTTCCTTGTCCAAGATTTTTTCTTTCAGCCTTGGTGGTTCTTTCGATTGCATTCTTATTACTGGCTGTAGGCAGTCTGATTGTGATAAGAAACCTCCTGAGGGGTGAATCAAGAGGGCACAGACACAGAGGTGGTGTGAGCCTGGGAAAAGTATAATAAAGGTGAAGTTACGTGGTTTCTTTGAAACTAGAAGCTTCTTCTTACAGTCGGTGACACCTTTCTGTCTTAGTTAGGGTTTTACTGCTGTGAGCAGACACCGTGACCAAGGCAAGTCTTATAAAGGACAACATTTCATTAAAACTGGCTTACAGGTTCAGAGGTTCAGTCCATTATCATCAAGGCAGGAACATGGCAGCATCCAGGCAGGCATGGTGCAGGAGGAGCTGAGAGTTCTACATCTTCATCTGAAGGCTGCTAGCAGAATACTGACTCCCAGGCAGCTAGGACAAGGGTATTAAAACCCACACCCACAAGGCTACATCTACTCCAACAGGGCCACTCCTTGGGTCAAGCATATACAAGCCATCACACTATCTTTGCAGGTGCTGAAGGAATCTCATTTAGAGACTGTATATTCAGAAAGAAAAGTAACACCTACCATCTGAAAGTGCTGTACAAGCAGGTGGGTTGTGTACTCTGACATATGCACATTGAGATGTGAGAGACATGTTGTTCTAATGTATTTGAAATGTGTCTAAGAAACTACAAAGTTTAAGTGCTTGACAAGGTGGGCATTCTTTCTGTGGTAGCTGTTATGCATTTGTACATGTGTTCCAAATGTTTAAGAACCCTGTGGTGTGGGAAGTATTATAATATTCATGTATTAAAACTGGGACACAGAGTGTTCAAATAATTACAGACAACATAATTTTAGTCCCTAGAAGAGGCCAACGTTGAACAAAGACCATCAGATCAATAGTCATCTACCAGCCAGGCCACGCATACCTTTAATCCCGGAGACAGACACAGGGAATCATTGAGATCAAGGCCTGCCTGGTCTACAGGGTGAGTTCCAGGACAGCCAGGGGAAACAGAGAATCACTGTCTCAAAATCTAAAAACAAGCAAACAAACAAAACAAAACAAAAAAAAAAAAAGAGGAGGAAGAGAAAGTGGAGGAGGAGGAAATGGAGGAGGAGGAGGAAGAGGAAGTGGAGGAGGAGGAGGAGGAGGAGGAGAAAGAGAAGAAGAAGGAGGAGGAGGAGAAAGAGAAGAAGAAGGAGGAGGAGGAGGAGAAGGGAGGGAGGAAGGGAGGGAAGAGGGAGGGAGGGAAGATCGTCACTTGCTCAACCACTGTTCTAAACTCAGAGAATGGCAACCAAGTACAGGAGCAAGCTATTGATAGATCAAGGGGCACTGCTGTTGCCAAAGTCTGTGTTAAGGTGGAAAGACACTGCTCTTAGGGTAATCCCCAACTGTCTCATCTCTCAGCCTCTTATTTAGAGATCATGGCTATTATAAACATTTAAAATTTGCACAATCTTACAAGACATCCAGGGAGACCCTTTAGTGATCCTCGTGTCTCCTCTTCTGGTATCATTCAGCACAACTAAGAGAGGACAGACACTTCTGTGGGTAAAAGTGGAAGGCTAGGGTGAAGTGATGGATAAACTCAGTCTATAGGAGAAAAAGATGGAGACAGAGGGAGTCAGAGACAGAGAGAATGTACAAAATGATCTGATAATGACAGGCATTATGTAATGAGAATCTTCTAGAAGCTAAGGGCTTTATTTTGGATTTTTATCCTTGGAAAATAACCCTATCCGGACACTCTTCAAAACCTTTGTTTAGTTTCTCTTTGAGGCACGATTTGAAGCTGGGGGGAGTGTGCCTCTGTTTCTTCATCTGCATTTAAAGCTAATATAATGAATGTGTAAAGTACTCATTGAAGTGCCTAGTGGGGCAGGGACCCTCGAGAGGCATGACATGGTTATGTTACCTACTGTTGTCTCCTCTAGGTGAGGGCTTCAAGTTTGTCCATCAGCATTGCCCAAGCTGTCCTGCAGAAGGAAGTCAGCATTCAGCCATTCATCCTATCAGCCCGCCTCCATCTCTGTTTCCCCTAACAGTCAGTAAACAAAGCATAGCATCTCAGCGGATGTCACTGCTCCATGCAGGCTCATCCTGCCCTCTCAGCTCCATTAACTCATCAATCATTTGACTCATATGTTGTCTGAGCTCAGAACAGGTGCCTGGACGGCTCTAGTTTACCGGGGTTAGGGTGGTAAGTGTGAGAGAGGAAAGCCAATCCCTGCCTATGGCTCTTAGACATTGGTGGGGAGCAGGGAGAGGGGAGCAGGGAGTGGGGAGCGGCAGACAAAATAATAACAGTGAGCAGACCATGAGGCCTTTGACAGTAACCGATACTGCGGATACAGATCAAGTGTGGGTGGGAAGTGCAAAGTATTGAGATGCTGATGAACTTAGTATGTTAGGCCTAGGGAGGACCCCCCCCCCCCCGCATGGCCAAGGTGAGCCTACCTAAGTCAGAGGAGAAGAAACTGATGCTCAGAGAAGGTCTGGAGAATTCTCTAACGCCATGTAGCTCCATCACTCCAAAGGAAGATGGCCAGCTTCAGTGCAAGGCATGGCTGTCTGGTGGGTGGCCCTGAGCTTGACTGGTGCTCCTTGACTGACACCATTGGTTCTGTATTCCTCTTCATTGTTCACCTCTCTGAAATATACCTCCCTTCAGTCCCTCCTCTCTGTGACTTAACCTTACCACCTTCAACTGGAGTTAAACTTGCGGTCAGCTCCCACCATCTGGGCAGTGCTGTCATAGGGTACAACCCCCCAGTACCTTCATGTCACTCAGAAACAGCCATTCCCCTGGCCAACCCAGCACCCATGGACATAGAACTACCGAACAGAGGGTGAATTTTAGCCCTTGCTTATCTCCACCAGGGGGCGTCGTGCTGTGTGCAACCTTCACCGCAAATAAATGGCAGCCTGACACCGCCTCAGATGCAATTTTGTATTTCACACACCATTTAACTAATGGAAGCCACATAATAGGCACTCAGTGAATCGTGGTTGATTACATTCTCTCTCGTTTTTCATCTCCTAATATGATTAAGATCCTTTGTATTTCAACTCATGGTAAAGGATGGAAATTAGGTGATTATTATCCACAAATCCAGGCATTATGGAACACCTACTATATGCTGGGCACAGGCTGGGTGGTGGGGGAGGGGACTTACATTTGTGGGGCTTACATTCTGGTGAGAAAGGAGAAGTAAGCGATGATATGTGGAGTGTATTGGTGTGGGAAGAGAGAGAGAGAGAGCATGAACAGTTAGGGGTAAGCGCTGGGTAGAGTAGCCATCAGGACTCACAAAGTAGGATTCTTCTAAGCATTGATATGAATGAAGAGAAACATAGGAACTGTAGTTGAGCGACCCGCACCTCAACAATGGTCTACTTGCTAATCCTTCGATCCCAAGAATATGTTGCCTTTCAGAGCAAAAGAAATGAGATTATGGGGCCATGGAGAACATCTCAGTCAAGAAAGCATTTGCATATGAACATAAACACCCGAGTCCACAGGATGAAGCCCACTGTGGTGGTGTACCTTTGTAACCTCAGTGCTGGGAAGCGGGAGGCATAGATCTCCTCGCTCTTCAGTTAGCCAGCCTAGCCAAATCAGTGAGTTCTGAACCTGTGGGTGACCCTGTCTTTAATAAATAAATAAATAGCTCCTGGGAAATGACACCTGAGATTGTCCTCTGAACTCCCACCCCAGGTATGCACACACTCAAGCGTATGCACATGCACACACAAATGCGATTAAAGATTGCCATTTTGAGTGTCCTGAGGCTCAGGGTAGCTACAGCTTCCTCAAAAGACAGAGTAGAAAGCAACAGGCAGATAAAACCCGCTAGGTTTGGAGGTAGAGGGAGGGGCTATTAGCTCAGGATTGTAGATTGCCTCTGAGCTGTGGTTCTCAACATGGAGGTCGCGACCCCTCTGGGGGTCAAAAGATGATTTCACAGGGGTTACATATGACCATTGGATAACACAGATTTTAGATTACAGTTCATAACAATGGCAAAATGACAGTTATGAAGTAGCAATGAGAATCATTTTGTGATTGGGGGTCAGCACACCACAAGGAACTGATTAAAGGGTCACAGCATTGGCAAGGTTGAGAACCAGTGCTCTAGAGTCTAGGCAATCTCTTCTATAGACTCCATAAAAACCCATCCCTGCTCCCAGGCTACATCTATTCCTCATAGGAATAACCCAAAACATCTGTGCTATTTTAGCTACTGTGTTTGCTACAGTCCATTATAGCAGTGATAAGAAACAAGACAGATATCTGGGGAAGAGCATTCTGGATGGGATAAACAGCTAGTGCAAAGGCCCTGAGGTGGGAATGTATCTGACATACCCCAAGATGTCTGTGCAGTTGGACTGAGACAGAGTGTTTTCAGGGAGCTCAGGGTGGCAGGGACATGGGGTACCTTATCTAGCATATCATGAAACAATGAAAATATATCAGTTTTTGTTTTGTTTTGTTTTGTTTTTGTTTTTCGAGACAGGGTTTCTCTGTGTAGCCCTGGCTGTCCTGGAACTCACTCTGTAAACCAGGCTGGCCTCGAACTCAGAAATCCACCTGCCTCTGCCTCCCAAGTGCTGGGATTAAAGGCGTGTGCCACCACTGCCTAGCGAAAACATAACAGTTTTACTCCAATGCTAGCAGGTCCCACAAGAAGAGTGAAGTCACCCTGCTACTGTTTTACTAGGACTCAAGCTTCTGGAAGAGGGATGTTAGAAACATAGGTGCAAGACCACACACCAGTGCTGATGCGTATCTTTAGTCCTAGCACTGAGAAGCAGAAGCCTACAGATCTTTGTGAGGACAAGGTAAAGCTACCTTATATAGTGAGTCCCAAGACAGCCAAGGGTACACAGTGAGACCCTGTCTCAAAAACAAAATGGGGGACAGATATTGAGCTGGAGCGATGGTTCTGTGGTTAAGAACATTGGCTGCTCTCGCAGAGGATCCAGGTTCAGTTTCCAGCACCCACATGGTGGCTCCCGACCACAGGTACTACAGTTCCAGGAGAATCTGATACCCTCCTCTGGCTTCCATGAGCACTGTATACACATAGGACAAATACATGTGTGGAAGCAAAATATTTACACACATAAAATAAAAACAACCTTTAAAGCTGATATTGGCTAAGACCAGAGTGGTAGCTGTGAACAAAAAGGAGCAGTTAAAGTCAAAAGATGCTTTGAAGATTGAATCCAAGAACCACACCACAGATAAATGTGATTGTTTCCCTGGAAACTGTTGATTGAGTAAAATTCTTTCAGTAATGAAAATCTTCATGGGGAAAGTGAGCCATGCAGGTATCAGGAGGTGGAGCAGATTACTATCTAGACATCGGATACAAGGACCTGAGTTCAAGCCCCACCTCCTCCACTCTCCAAGGCCTGTGTGCCTGGACTACATGTTTAAAATTCCCCAGCCTCAGTCTCCTCATCTGGAGAATGGGAGATCAGAAGAACAACCCAAACATTGTATGAGAGTAGACTAGAGGCATCTGGAAGGTCCATGCCTAATGCACTCAAACACCGTCTCTGCGCCCTAGAAGTCACCTGCTTGCAGACATATCTGAAGGCCTATGGAGCAGTGGAGAGCATCATGAGGAACGGAAGCAAAACAAATGAAGCAGAACCATCGTTTTCTGTGGGGCAAGTTCAAAGAGCAACCAGGATGCAGACATAGTTCGCCAGGTCCCAGAGAAGATTTTCAGAGCTCAGCCATCAAATAGTGTCTACATTTGCCAACCCTGACCTCCAAAGAGGAGCGGACCCTCGCACCTTTTAGGGAAGAATGTGAATTACACAGCAATTGAGTATTTATTACGTGTACCTCTTCCTTAAGCAGCTGTTTTACCATCTCAACATCAAAACCATCTGGCCCAGAGAAGACTCTGGATGTGGGAGAATATCAAATGTGTTTTTTCTTTCTTTCTTTCTTCTTTTTTTTTTCCCTGTTCCTTTTCATGGTAGATCTGACGCACCTTTGAATCTTCAAAGGACGCCGATAATCAATGACGTGCGTGGGGAGACGGGAGACAGGCGACAGTGTGCCCGTCATTGCAGAGATGAATTTATTAATGTAAACGGCATCGTGTGGAAGAGAGATGGGGATGAATTAAAATGTGAGGACCTGTGATCCAACCAGGAACATAGAACAAAGGGAGGAGGGGGGAACCGGAGCAGGGAGATAAAAGACACTTTGCGGATTCCAGGTGCCGCTGAACAGAGCAACATAAAAGAGGTTATCGCAGAAGCCGGCTACTGCAACCCTGGCATCTTAATTAAAGCATCTTCAAGAAAGGAGGTAGCAGAGATAGTGCCAGGGGTGTTGGTGAGACGGTAGTGACATAGAAGCAATGCTGGTGTTCAGAAGACAGGATTATTCAGTGTAAATATTGGGAATAAGTCTCTGAGAAACTCAGTCCTCGGCGTCAGTCATGGAGAATATTTAAAAATTACTGGGGTAAGGAGAACAGTGGACTTTGGCAGCTGGTGTGGAAAATGGCTTTCTTAAAAAAAAAGACTGTGTGTGTGTGTGTGTGTGTGTGTGTGTGTGTGTGTGAGCGCATGTGTCATACCACATGAAAACAGGTACCCACTGAGGCCAGAAGAGGGCATCAGAACCCCTGGAGTTAGAGTTACAGGTAGTGGCTGCCATATGGCCGCTAAAGACTGATTCCATGCCTTCGGCAAGAACAGCTAGTCCTCTGAATTCCTGAGCTCTCTCTCCAGCCTTGGGAAATAGCTTTCTAATTTTACAGTTTGCAGCCATTCACCTCAAGAGAAAAGCCCCAAACTGACAAATAGACAACAAATAAGAGAACAAAGAACCTTGAAACAAGACCAAATCCAGAGAGTGGGTCCAGGCCATGAGTTCCGGTTGGGCAGGGAAGATGGCTCAGCAGGTAAAGACATTTACTTCCAAGACTGAGTTTGAACCCTGGGACCTACACAGTGGAGCAAGAACTGGTGTGGAGGTTGCTCTCTGGCCTCCACATGTATGTATGGGGTATATGCACACACAAATAAATAAAACATGTTTTAAATATATATATTATTATGTCTGCGAAAGAGGCATGCCACCCGGAGGACTGCAGAGATGAGAACTGCCTGCTTATCCAGTTGATAAAGCTGTACACTGTCTACAAATCTGCCCCAGAACAGCCCAGCATCATCACTTTTGTCTAACTGTCTCCTTTGGCTGACACCTGTGATGTCATGCTTCATTGCTGGTCGGGTAACGGCACTGTCCACACTGGCAGCCAGCATGGTCTCCTGCCAGCTAATGAGGTGATTGGGTGGCCAGGGAGAAGGGAGCTGTCATCCCTTCCACTCCAGTGACGAATGTATCAGGTGATGAGTAAAAGGTAGGACCGCCTCTTCCCTGAGGTCACCCTGAGCCTTTGGAATAAGAAGAGATGGTGCAGGCTTATTGTGAGAGTGTTTACCAGTACATGCCGTCTACTAAAGTTTAAAACAATATGTCTGCACTGACCGGAAGTGATCAGAAATTATCCCCAAAAGAACTGGGGACAAGGAAGGGAAGTATGGGTCAGTGAGCTAGAGCAGAGGGTAGCTCTGTGTAACTGTCATGACACTGCATATACTCACTTGAAGTGCAAGGGATTGTCCTTCTGTGGGAGGGTGTGATAGCCCATCTTAAATGTCAACTTGTCACAAAGTGGAATCACCGGAGAAAGGAGTCTCAACGGGGAAATTGTCCAGATCAGTGGGCCTGTGGGCATGTCTGAAGAGGATTGTCTTGGTAGTTGGAGTGGGAAGACCCACCCTGAAGATGGGTGGCACCATTTCATGGGCTAAGTCCTGCATTGCCCGAGAGTAGTGGAACCCAGCTGAACATGAACAGCCAGCAAGCATGAGCAGGAACATACTCGTTTCTCTCTACTCTTTACTCTGGATGTGACATGACCAGATGCTTCAGTTCCTGCCTTGACTTCCCTCCAATGATGGACTGGAGCCAAATAAACCCGTCTCCTTACCCTGCTTTTGGTCAGCGTATTTGCCACAGACTTAGACATCAGGGAAGAGGGGTCTTTATGAGAGGGGCTTTCTTAAAGTCCATTTATCAGTTTTGAACTCTTCCAGATTTGGAAAACAGCATTAATGGAGCTTATGTTCTCACACCTAGAACACGGACTCAGATTAATTCAGTCGTGGAGGCAAGGGGCTCTGTGTGTATTAGGAAAACAAGCCCATTTGTAAAACGCTGCCAGATCCCTCCAGGTGCTCAGAAGTAGCTATTTAGCATGAATATTTCATCAATGCCAGAGTAGATTGAAGAAAATTCCTTCCATTATGTCCCCATCATCCTTGCACGTGGTTGAACGGACTTCTGACTAAAGAATCTAAATATGCTTAAAGCATTTTTCACCTCTGGTGGAACGAGTGAAGCCTGATTAGGTTGTTATTTCCCTGCTTCGTGAAATATTTCAGAGGCAATTGTGTCTTGAATGTGTTGTTTGGCTAATTTTTATCGGAAGCCAGAGCCTCTGGATTATTTTTTTAACTGGCGGCACCGATGGAAGGAAGTCAACACTTGAGAGAAAATTTTCCAGGGCCTGTCTCTGCAGTTCTTGCATTTTAATTTTTAAGACCAACTTTTAGAACATGGTGCTGGGCTTGGCATAATAGGTGAGGGAACAGAGACTTTAAGTGGGTGAACTTTGGCATTCACACCCCCATCCCAGACCCAACAGGCAGCCAAGTGGAGGTCAGCCGCCATCTTGGCCGAGGCTCCCCCCCCCCCCCCCCCCCCCCCCCCCCCCCCTCGCCACGCACGGGGCCGCGAGCCCCCGGCCCCCCCCCCCCCCCCCCCCCCCCCCCCCCGCCCCGAGGGGGGGGGCCCCCCCTCCTGGGGGGGGCCCCCCCCCCCCCCCCCCCCCGGTGAGGAGAGAACTGTCTGGTGTGTTGAAAAGGCCTGAAATCACCCTGCCCCATCGTCTTTGGAGCTTCCCAGGCCCCAACTCTGTTTCCCATTCCTGTCAGTGCTGACCTGTGTTTACCTACTACCTCAGTGCCTTATGTGAAGTCTCCAGGCCTGAAACCAGGCTCCTTCCTTGAATCTCTTTTTCTGGAGGAAGAATCTTGAACTGATGTTGGAGACAAGAGTGGAGAGCAGAAAGATAGATGGAGTTGGCCATGCAGAAGAGGGCAGGGTCCAGGAGGGACGGCACCTGCTAAGGTCTGCAACAGCATCAAGAACCACACCTCCTGGGCCTTCCCTGCCTCAGTGGTGCTGGGGACTTTTTATCCTTGATCATGTGGATGCTTGTACAATGTTAAAGGGGGCAGGGAATGTTCTTAAAAGATCGTTCTGAGCAGAAACTTCTAAAGTCACCTCTTAAATCCTAAACACCCATGGAGAACCTGTAACTTCTTTGCATCACTGATTATTTTGCCATAGCAACTCCCTTTCCATCCTAAACACACATCCCAAAGCCAAATGACCTGGGATCCTGGGAATATCCCTCCTCAGTGCCCCACAATGGGTGCCTGGTGAAAATTTCAGTCACACATGTAAGAGTGTTTATGGGTGCTTTCTTTTCTTTCTTTCTTTTAATATTGTGGTACATTTTTTCATGACACTAAAAAGAAAGGGACACAGAAAATTGAAGTAAATATTTTATTCTATAATTGAGATCATCTAACCGTTTAAATAAATGGTTCATTTACCAAATAATGGTCTAAGAATGCTTGGACAAGACTAAAGCAGCCAATGTGGAGGCCAGGAAATGCTTTTTCTAGACCAGGTTTCTCAGGAAAGGGATTTCACTGGGGTCTCCTGGGTCCACGGTCTATTATCCCTTGATGATGTAACCCATAGGAGTATCTTGCATGCCCAGTTGGCTGCAACTGTCACATCTGAGGGATCACTAAGCAGATATTTAAATGATTTCAGCAAGACATTGACTTGTCTAAGTCACTGAAAAATTTCACTTCTTGTTCTCTTGCTTATTGTGGTCCGCTGATTGAAGAAATGGGTTTCATTAAGGGCGTGATCAAATGAGTGTATGATATACTTCGGCCATGATCCTCCTGCACATGTCCGTCTCTGACTACTCCCTTCCACCAGTTTCAGATTGACCGTTGTATTGCCAATGTTTCTAGTTAGTGGCTTTCCTCATCAGAAGTGCTGTTTCTGACGTCACTGGCTATCATTTCTAGAAAGCGCATGCTCTTGGAGGCTCCAAGGGATGGTGGCTTCTCATTTATTACTGTTGCATGCCAACAACCCTTGAAAACTGACTGCCATAGTTTCTGATGGTTGCCTGGCTGCACGCCATCCCAGGACCCCGCCAGCCATCATCTTCCTACTCCACCTTTAAAGAAAATTCTATGTCCTCTTGGCATGATTTCCCAGACAAGCAAGGTGACAGAGGTGCCTTGGCCTCAGCACAGATCCCACCAGAGGCTTTTCCAGCCACAAGCACTGAGGGTATTTGCTGACAGATACACAGCTGTACACATAAATGACAAAGGCAGGAGCAGAGCGATGTGCTTAGAAACATGAAATAAAAGCCAAGGTGTTTAGGAATGGAAGGAGGAAGGCTGCAGAGCCCAGTTGCTCTCTCCTGGTGCCTCTAAGGCGCCCTCAAAGGCAGCACGCATGCGCATGGTGCAACTCCTCATGCATTCTATGCCTCAAAGACTGTTTCCCAAGGCTCAGAGATTCCTGTTTCTTTGCTCTGGCATTTTATATCTAGGCTGACACTATTGAGCCTGTCACCCTATATCTAGAGAGCTGGGAGAGGTGGGAGGTGGGAGGTGGGAGGTGGGAGGTGGGAGGTGGGAGGT
>JADRCH010000090.1:8604637-8665372 GCA_019843965.1 Rhynchomys soricoides
GAGGTGGGAGGTGGGAGGTGGGAGGTGGGAGGTGGGAGGTGGGAGGTGGGCTGGTACTGCATTTTTAATGGCTGACGTACCGGGAAGAGAGGGACATCGGGAGCAGGCACAGGGTTCGGGGGCACCCAGAACAACAGCATCGCTCTCAGCAGGCTTGCAGACACAAGTGAGCCCTTTATCACAAACAATGGAAAGTTTGTTGCTGAGGACACAGGGTGCTTTTTCATTGGCTTGGACACGTTTACACACACGCTGCCGTAATGAACGGAGGCCTCTGTGGCTGCATTACAGCTCTGAATCACCCAGCCCTTACATATGCATGGCGCCTTAAATCTTCACCCAGCACCCTCGTACCCATTCACTCTTGACGTTGTTGATTTTCTTAACTGTAAATGAGATTTGCATGTATCCCATATTTTACATTTGTTCTGTTCTTTTGCCGTCCCTCAATAAAGCAACAGAGTCTTTGGAGATGCTACGCCTCAGTTTCGTATAACGGATTCCTTCCTCTCTTCCATCGTCTCCTGGTTCCTCTTCCTCTTTGCTGGCTTGTTTGTTTCTCTCCGTTTGAGTTGGGTTAGGGCTAGTGTGCATCGTTTGGTTCCATTGGCTGAGTACCTGGTTGATTGGTTTTATCCTTTTTGCGCTTTTCACTGTCATTCATAGACAAACACACTCACATACACATACACACACACTCACAGACACATATACACACACACACATACATACACACACACATCTACACATACACGTCACACACACACACACCCCACGGGGGGCAAGAGAAGTGAAGGGAGAGAGAGAGAGAGAGAGAGAGAGAGAGAGAGAGAGAGAATACAGTGTTCTGTCCTTGCCTACATTGTGCATATGTTCACATGTGGAGGCCAGAGAACAGAGCTAAGTGTCATCTTCACAAACACCATCCTCCTCTGAAGCAGGATCTCCCCAGCCAGTGAGTCTCAGTGATTCTCCTGTCTCCACTCCCCAGTGATGGGATTCCAAGCACACACCACTTAGTCCAGGATTTGAAAGTGAGTTCTGGCATCTTTCTGCCCTTGAAAGGGAAATGTTTTTCCAACGGAACCAATTTTGTAAGCGGGGCTGGAGAAATGGCTCGGAGGTCATGAGCACTGTCTGCTCTTCCACAGGACCTAGTTGCACACAGTGTTGTTGGTCTTTCAGTTTTAGGCACACGGGGCAGTGGTGTGAAACACGTTTACAATGCCGTCGTTCAGTCCAATTCCGGAGTGCTTCCATTTTTCAGAACTGATTATATGTCCCACAAAAGAACAGCTCACATCTTCTCTTGGAAAATAAACATGATGAGAAAAAAAACTGATCGGCTCGCAACAATTATTCTGGTCTGTGAAGTGATCTGATTTGGCTTCATTTTCTCTGCTCAGAAATACCATTTTGGTAAACCAGCCATCTTTTATGTACTTTACTCCTTAGGTGAGGTTTTCTTACATTCTTCTTCTTCTGTAACATAGTTCATACGATCTAGAATGGACACAATAGGATGTTGCTTAGAAATATAGTTCGCAACATCTCTGCTAGTTACACAAATTTAATTGGGGGTAATTCTTACATAATCTGTGCAAGCTCTCTTCATTGGCTAAAGAGAGGTATGGGCTTCCTGGGAGGATTTTTTTAGGTGTAAGGGCTGACACACGTGTCTCCATGTTGGCCGATGCACATTTGCTCTATTGCTATTCTAGCATTTTGCGAGGGGCCTGGGTGTGGTCTTCCCACACTAGGCTCAATGTTTAATCCTATCGTCCCTATCGTCGCTGCTCAAAATGGGGCTGTTTTTCACATTTGCCTTTTGTGTGTCCTGCCTCACTGAGCAGTGTTCAGTGTCTTCTTTTGCTTCCTTTGAGCTTAGCCCCTGGCTGTATTCCTAGAGTGGAAATACAGAAGTAAGATCTGTGGATATTTTCAAGGCTCCTGATAAACAAATATTGCCCAATGGCTTTCCAGACTGTTAGTCGATATTCCAAGAAAAATCAAGACTGTGAGTGTTTGCGGAGGTTTTCAAAAGCTTTAACTGGTTTTGTTTCTTGTTTAACTTTTCTATGTATGTTTTCTCTTTAAAAACCAGAAAATACACACACACACACACACACACACACACACAATCACTCACACACTCACATACACATTCTCTCTCTCTCTCACACACACACACACACACACACAATCACTCACACACTCACATACACATTCTCTCTCTCTCTCTCACACATACACACACACACAATCACTCACACACTCACATACACATTCTCTCTCTCTCTCTCTCTCTCACACACACACACACACACACACACACACACACAGAGGCACACACACATACATAGCTATGAACCAGGGGCTAGTGATGTCATGAAATTATTATTTACCATATTGTTTTGATGGGAACTCACTACAACATGAAGTATGAGGTGCTTGCTTCTGATGATACAGAAAATAATTTTAATTAGCATGTGGTATTTGATGAGTTGGATTTGCATATTAGGAGGGATATTTTACTTTCAATTCTCCCCCCCCCCCAGCCCTCTAGTTAGATCAGGATTGTACTAAGCCCCTTCCACATCCCTGCTCCCCTTTCTTACCTCTCCAAAGGCAGCAGTGTCTAGCTTGGGTTTAACAATGTTGTGGGTCTCCAGTATGTTTATCTTCCTGTTTCCTTCTTTATAAATAATGTGACCTTAGCACTTGACATAAAATAATGATATAGTTTCCTTTGTTGAACCCAGTTCTTTAATTAAGAAGGTATAAGCCCTCAAATTGGAGTCAGTGGGTTATTGAATTTATTTTAAAAATAAAAAAGACATGACATTGGAGGTTCAGGCAGTAAAGGGGAATCTGGGAGGCGTTAGGGGAAGGAGCTGGGGTGAATATGAGCAAACCACATCATATGAAATCTCTCAAAGAATTAATTACGATAACTGTTTAGATGCGACCTCCTGGCAGTGTGCAGGCGGTGAGTGAAGTGGGATCACTTCCGGGAATGCACTCCAAAGGCACTCCTAACCCTACCACCCATCCCTTGGGAAAACATCACCTGCATCTCCATGACACCCGAAAGCATGTATGGCCCTGCCACTCCCTGTCAATCACCTCTGCTCCTCTAGCTGGCCGAGAAGAGAGCCATGCTCTCTGGAAAGTCCCTTTGGTTGCTGACCAGGTGACTTCTACCTGCTTGGCAGATTAAGACTACTCTAAACAGCATAAATGGTTATTAATCCAATGTGACACTTTAAGTAGATAATTCAGAAAATTGGAATTAACTGGCTTAATCACGCCATTGTGAATTGTGACATCAACTCTTGTGTGATTGTAACCAAGCACTTGGTTACTCTAAAGAGATTTAATAGAATAAAGTTGACAGTGTCCACGCATCCTGTGTCCTTCAGAACAAAGCATAAGATCCCAGGGCAGGCTGATACTTTCCTGTCCTTGGGAGATCTTAATCTGGTCATCTTGTTGTCTCTTTTAGGATATTTTCAAATTTGCAAGGACATCTCCTGTCCCAAGACAAAAGAGGTCCATTGTGGTGTCCCCCATCTTGATCCCAGAGAACCAGAGACAGCCCTTCCCCAGAGACGTCGGCAAGGTAAGTTGAACAAAGGACAAATGACACAGAATGGTCCAGACTGTTTCTATTAAGGGATGAGCATTGATTAGCTGGAACTGGTCTCAATCACTGCATGTGTGGCAAGAGGTCAAAATGATTGCATCAAGATAAGAATTTAAGGCAGGGCAGTGGTGGCACACGCAAGCCTTTAGTCACAGCACTCGGGAGACAGAGGCAGGCAGATTTCTGAGTTCGAGGCCAGCATGGTCTACAGAGTGAGTTCCAGGACAGCCAGGGCTATACAGAGAAACCCTGTCTCAAAAAACCAAAAAAAGAAAAAAAGAAAAAAGATAAGCATTTAAGCAATCATTTTTTTAAAAAAAATATATAACATGAAAATGCAGAAGTCATAGATCACAATTGTAGGATCTACATACATAATAGAAAATAAATTTGTGGTGATATTGTAATATGTTAACATTGTATGTATTATTGTTAACAGCTGGCTGCTTTGGCTTCATAGCCGATGTCCAGGTGACAGGCTGACAGCTATGTGCTTGCTCATGTTTGCTTTTTATTTGAGGTCCTGCTTTTTTTCAACTGTGTCAGCCCAAGCTCACTGTTGGGTTAGCTTCTCAGAGACGAACCCAGAGCACGGGAACTCACCCGCATGAACTAGATCCAGAAGCAGTGTTGCTTCAATCTGAACAATAAAGTCCCCAGGAGAAAACAGCTGCCTTAAAATGGACCGCAGTGCGGATGCTGCCTTGCATCAGAAAAAAAAAATCAGCAAATTGAGTTTAATGATCTGACTAGCTGTTTTTGGTGATTTAGGACTCGGGCCACTTCCTGTCTGTGAACTAGAAGGGTGCTCTGCTGAGCTGACCCGAAGGGGCTGGCTTTACCTGGACGGGGAGGAGCAAGGACTAAAAGGGATGTGTTATTTCAAAGTAATTTGCCTCAAGGAACAAATCAGAAGGACATTTGTGGCCTGTGGGCTCAGATGCACTGAGCCATCCCAAACTGGTTGCTATGAATATCCTGTTTTTCAGAAATCTGACCCATTTTAAATCACTCTGATTATGTGGACCTGGCTATAGGTGATTCCATTCTGTTTTTCGACCTAGTACAGATGTCTCATCCAAAACAGTAGCCTCAAGTAAATTTTATGGGACACGCATCAGTACCTCCTGACTCCACAGAAATGTCTACGTGGAGATTTAGATTATAATCGGTTTCTATTTCTTGTTGAACCTGGAGTTTGGGTGCTTCCTCGAATGAGCGATCTCAGTGCCAGGAGCTATTGTTTTATAATTTACTCATCAGGTAAAAATAGAAAGCTTGCCTTATGGCATGGTCCAATCAGGACTGGGTAAATGCAAGCGTAACTAGCAAACAATCCAACTTATTGTTTAGCAGGGGAAATGGACATATATGAAACTAAATAAGAAAATTAGAGAGTATGACAATGTCTACACAAAACAAGACCACAGTGACCGGACAGAAGGAGAAAGGGCTCCACCCTGAAAAGTTGGAGGGGGGAGATCGTCACAGAGTTAGCTGATGCCAGCTGAGGTTCGCAATAGCTGAAGGGAGAGTGGAAGGATCAGGACATCCATGGGAAGACCAAGTCCATGCTGTCTTGGTAGAAAGATTTGTGTTCAAGGGTCTGAGATGGGGAGGGATAAAGTGTTCCTGAGGAGCAGACCCTAGGGGACTCATGAACCAGGGAGTCCTGGCCAGAGGACCTGGAAGATCTTGGGGTTGACCTACCTTGGGGGCACTTTGAGGAATTGGGATTTGGGCACAGCCTACAATGACTGACCCCTGGAAACTCTCCACAGGCCATGTTTACATGTCAGTGATCACCCTGGCTTCATTGTAGGGAATAGTCTGTGAAAGCAGAATGGAAGATAGAAGTGGGAGCAAAGAGACCCACTAAGATGGGAGGTGGTCTGAACGAGAGAGAGGTGAGGGTGTCTTAAACCATTGAAGTAACATTTCCACTGGAAAACAAAGACAGTAGTAACCAATTATTCTGATGATCAATATATGTATTATTTTAAACTGCCATTGTGCCAAAGATGTATCTCTTTTAGCCATTTTCTATGACTCCTAGAAAACAGAGCAGCTTAGAATGGACAGAGGTGTGTTAATGAGGAGCCCTGTCCCTCTGGACAGGCCTGCCCACTGTCAAACCTACACAACAATCCTTGTTGAGGGGCTAATCTCCACCTCTTTAATAGATTTCGAGACCAATGTCAGTCCTTTTCCGTCACCATAATGGAAGAGCAGATTCAGTCTGCTTTATAAAGAAAAGAGGTTTATTTAACTCTTGGTGATAGGTGTAGAGGATCCAGAGGTGAAATCTGGTAGTAACTTTCTTAGCAGACTCCCAAAGAAGCATGATGGTAAGAGATAGGCAGCATGGATATATGGTTCATGGTCTGCTCCCTCCCTCAGGGTGTCCAGGCATCTGTGAGCATGTGTTTGTGAGGTAGGGGGTTAGGGGTGGAGGAGTTGGGATGTGGGGTGTTCTCTGAGGATTTCAGGGTTACAGTTCTTTTAGACAGTATTCAGTGAAACAGCTTGCTCTCAGTTGGGGGATGAACAACAGCTATATGAACCTCGGGAATGGGTAGGGGGTTTCAGGGTGGGTGTACTTCATTGGCTGTGGCAGAGAAGCTGGAAATGCTTTGTTTACATGAAGAGGAATGCCAGGTGCTAGCCGGGGCAGGTTCTTATCTGGAGAGAGGAAGTTGAGCCTGTAATTTGGCCATGGATGATGTGATTTGGCCATGGACTATGTTACTTTCCAGGAGTAAAGGAAGTGGGGGTCATGCTGAGAAAGAGAGTCTTCTACTTTTTGCTGAGCTTGGGAGGTACCAGACAAGGTAGAGTGCAACCTCAATAGCAGGGTTCCTCAACGTGTGCATATCTGCCTAGTCTCTCTGCCTCTTTATTTTTGTGTGTCCGTGTATCCATATTCTTGTGTATGTAGCTGTACATTTGTACACGGGTCGGGAGCACGGGTATATAAGTGGAGTCCAGAGAAGAACCCCAGGTTGTTCCACAAGATATCATTTACTTTGTGGTTTATGGGCAGGGTCTCTCATTGGTCTGAAACTCATCAAGGAGGCCAGGCTGGCTGGCCAATGAGCCCCAGGGATCTGCTTGTCTCTACCTCCCCCAGTACTGGGATTACAAGAATGTACCACCAGGCTGGCATTTAAAACTCTATACGGATTGTGTGGATCAAGTGTGGGTCCCCATGCTAACAAGGCAAGCACTTTACTGACTTCTGGTTATGTAGTCTCCTCAACATCCTCCTCTTCTAATATGGCTACCAGCATTTTATTATGGGGATTCTGTCCTTAGGACCCTGTCTAATTTTAATCACACACAAAGGGCACCTCCTCAAACACCACAGCCAAATGGTTTCTACATTCTTAGTGCCTTGTAATGAGAACTACACTGCACACGTGAAGCACTAGGGGTGCTCTCATGCAAGCCCTATCTACATAGTAGCAGGATGTAAGCTATGCTTTTTCTAGGTACCCAGAAGGGAAGCTAGGGTTTCACCTGTGACCATGCATCAGAATTCCCAGAGACACTTAACATGGGTACCTGGGCCCCACCCTCCAGGCCCATAGCCTTAATGCAAAAACCATGCATAGGTGTTATTTAAAAGACCCCAGGGCAGACTGGTGTACAGCCAGGGTGAGGTCTCCTGGCATAGACTATCCTCTGCCTAGAGACGGTGTGACCCACAATGGCAGCTCCTCTGGGACCTTGTAGAAGTGTATGTTCTTGGGCCCTATCCTTAGGCTGATGAACTAGAAACTCTTGGGTGCAGACCAGAACCCAGCTTTAGAATTTTCCAGCAGGCACTTGTGTGCTTCTCAACTATATCCCAGAAATTTTATCTCAATCAAATCCCTTTGTTACACATCAGATATCCATTGATGTGCTTGTCTGTACACCCTGTCCTTCAGTGCATGCCAATACCAAACACTTCATTGTGATACTGTTTTAAAGAGAGTGCCTATTCTAGATTGATTTCTGTTGCTGTGATAAAACACTCTTGCCAAAGGCTACTTGGGGAGGAAGGAGTTCACTTGGCTTACACGTCCATGGCATAACTCATCATTGAAGGAAGTCAGAACAGGCATTTGAAGCAGAAACCATCACAGGACGGCTGCATACTGTCATCCTTCTCCTGGCTTACTCAGCTACTATCTATATCTAAATATCTAAATATCATCTATATATCTATATCATTCATAGATATATATATCCCAATTCACCCTGCCTAGAGATGGCACCACCCATAGTGGACTGAGCCCTCCTGCATAGATTAGCAGTTGAGGTTGAGAAGATATCCCACAGACAATGCCACAAGTAAATCTGATAGAGACAATTCTTCAGTTGAGGTTCTCTCTTCTCAGATGTGTCAAGCTGACAACCAAAGTCAGTCATCACGGTGCCCATCAGAAAGAGCATCCTGTCTCATAGAAGGTGGCTCAGATCGGAATGAGCAGCCCCTGCACATATTAGATAAGAGCCAAGGTGGCATGAAGCTAACTCACTGTGTGTCTACACTGATTACTTCATCTCTGAGTCCCACTCCCTTACTTGGTGTATGAGAAGAGGATCCCTGTGGAATTCTTGTCATGAGAACTCAATGTAATAAGTGGAAAGGGCTTAGTGGTGTGCCAGACAAACCATGAATAGGTGCTTGTATTTTTTATGCTTCTCTAATCCTGTAAGATCAAGGATCCTGTCTGTTTCCATTGCCATTAAGTTCCCAAGTCCTCCCACAGTGCTGTATAAATAGCCGGTGGTCAGTATATGTTGGCTGATACAAACTAGGTTGAATTTCAGGAACTTTTCCTCCTGGGAGACAAGAAGACTTACTCATAGAAGCCAAGCACGTTGGGCCTCTAAGGCTGAGAACACAAACAAGTTAATTCAGGAACTGAGATGAGAACAGAGAATGAGAAAAGACCAAGAAAACCTGTGAGACAAAATATTTCTATCAGATCAGTGAAGGCACAGAATTCTTCAGTATCCTGAGTTTTCCAAGGGCACTTCCCTTTACAGTGGACACCACACACATAGCTGCTCTGTGGCATCTTGCTGGCCAGAGGATCTCCTCCAGAGCTGGAAGAGTTTGCATCAACACATGGAGCAGAATACAAGGCAAATAAGAAATGCTAGAAAACATAGCTCCTCACCCTCCCTTGTGGGTGGGATGCTCCTGAGACCCTGTTGCTCACCATCTCCCGACTTTTCCTCTATGGGATTATGATCTAGCCACATACAGAGAGTACCTGTAACTCCCTAGAAGTAGCCTCATTGCCTTCAGAATGGCACGACCACAACAGAAGACTGGTCTTGGCACTAACCCTTAGGGTATCTAAAGTAAGACAAGGACATTTCTTAATAGCCACTTGCTTTTGTTACTTTTCCATTGGTGTGATAAAAATGCCATGGCCAGAAGCAACTTACAGGAGAGAGAGTTTATTTGGGCTGACATTTCCCAGGTGAGAGGAGGTCAGCAGAGCAGGGGAACATGGTGAGGAACAGGACAGGAGGCAGGAAGAGTGAAGAAGTGGCTGGAGACTTATCTTAAACCCCAACACTGCTGACACACTCCCCCAGCAAGATGGCACCATCTAAACCTTCCCATTCAAATCCCCCAGCAAGATGGTACCATCTAAACCTTCTCATTCAAACCACCATACCACTGAATCTCTTCTTTCAATAGTAACAGCCTAAACTGGAGTCTGACATGCATTACTAAAGTAAGGGGTTTAGTGATCTAAAGAGATACGGAAGACAGTGACCTCTTGTCCCCGTCTTAGGGTTTCATTGCTGTGAAGAGATACCATGACCAAGACAACTCTTATAAAGGACATTTAATTGAGTCTGACTTTCAGTTTCAGAGATTAAGTATGTTATCATCATGTCAGAAAACACGGCAGTATCCAGGCAGACATGGTATCTCCTTCCAGGAGAAGGAGCTGAGAGTTCTGCATCTTGAGCCAATTGGAGCCAGTACTGACTATTAAGTCTCTTCCACACTGGGTAGAACTTGAGAGTAGAAGCCTTCAAGGCCAGCCTCCACAGTGATACACTTCCTCTAAAAAGGCCACACCTCCTAATAGTGACACTTCCCATGGGTCAAGCATAGTCAAACCACCACAGTCCCATACCCAGTAGTCATGGAAGACCCTTTGTATTCTCCCATGCCTCTGCAGAGAAAAAGCTGACAGGCACAGGTAAGACTGATGAAGCTGAAATAAAAGATATAAAGGGAAGAATGATATGAATGATTTAAAAACAAGCAGGCACAGTCAGGGAAGTAACTTCCTTCAGGAGGAAAAGCAAAGCAAAGACAGAGTTTTCACAAGGCAGTTACATTGCAAGAAACATCTGGAAGTTTAGGAGACTATCACATTGTGACGTTGGTATCCCATTATGATTGGGGAAGCAGCTGCTTTATAGGGGACCTAGGTTGAGAATCTTTACATGGGCATACATACTGAGCCAAGAGGAGTTCTCTAGTGGAAAATGAAATTGCCTTTAAGGTAAGAGGCAATGAAGAATGTTTCTGGGTAGCTTCATGCTCATTCATTCATTCATTCATTCACTCATAGCCCAGGCTGGTCCCAGCTACTTTCTGATTGACAGCAAAGAGGCTTGGGGAAATTGCCTAGAAAGAGATTGATAGATGATTGTGTGTAATTAAAAAGAAGTATAATATGACACTGTCATTTATTGTCCCAATCTGGACAGTTTTCAGTGAGAAAGGTTTTGCTTATACATACATCAGGACGACCAGTGTGAATTGGGACTTTCTAAGTGACCATGCTAGCAGTTGCTCCTGTTATAATCTAGTTAGTGGACTGTGACTCTAGTACAGAAAACTGGTGACGGTAATGGCTGTGGAGAACACAGCTGAGATCTTCCCTCTGAAAACTAGAATGTGCACCACAGTCTCCTGAAAATCTTTTACTTCCACTGAAGGATAAAAACTTCAAGAGAAAAGTGTGGGGGTTAACAGGCCCTAGGTGGAGGGTGTTCTCATTTAATCCTATTCCATGTAGAACTGTCTACCCACAGAAAAGTTTCATAGGAGTCTCTGAGGC
This sequence comes from Rhynchomys soricoides, assembly GCA_019843965.1. Lineage (NCBI taxonomy): Eukaryota > Metazoa > Chordata > Mammalia > Rodentia > Muridae > Rhynchomys > Rhynchomys soricoides. The sequence continues at coordinate 8,615,375 of JADRCH010000090.1, forward strand.
TATATGATGCATAACTGGACCACCCACCAAGTAATTATGAGTTGCCAGATGGCCATACCATGGGCGATCCAGAGAACCTTTTCCCATCTTGAGTATATATTGGATAGCCCCGACCCTCTATTCCACTTGCTCGTTGAGCCAACTGGTTGGAAGCATATGGATGGAATGAACCCACATGTGTTGGGAAGACAACTAGAAATAAACCAAGCCACTCAGAAATGAGTTTCCCTCCTTGTTTCTGGCTCTTCCCTGTGATGTCTACCCTAAAAAATATCTCATTTCTGAAGAAAAAGGAAAACACCCAGTAGTCCTGAGCACACTTCCTCCAAGCTGCCTTCCTTACCATTGAATTCTCCACAGAAGGAAGGAGCTGGTGTGTGTGTGTGTCCAGAGAAATGTGGTATTTTCAACATGTGCCATCTACCCTTCCACCCCAAAGTGTGACTCTTTCTGAATTTGCACCATAAATAATTTCTCAATTTCACCAACTTCTGCTGATAAATATTTTATTACATCTTTAGAGGTTTTTGAGTTCTTAGGCCCAGCTGATTGAGAGCAGAGGACTTTAAATCTGCACAGAGGCATGGCCGTCTTGGCGAGATGTGTTTTATTCTGTTTTATATTGAGTTTGAAAGACAAGTCATTTATGAAATGCTTATTAGGAATTCTACTTTCATCACAGACCCTCTCCATCAAAGCCAATGGAAGTACATTTTACTGAAAATCCTTTTTTATACCCCCATAAATTAGTAGAATGGACATTGGGAAGGATGTTTTAACCCAGGCTGGAAAAAATATGTCACTGAGCCATGTGTTCTTCATACAGGGGATCAACACAAATAATTAGACCAAAGCATAGGGACTGTTTCAACAGGGCTATGCTTTGATTGTATCATGACTGGGAGTCATACATGAATGAAATTTACCACAGTCCCACAGTGGTTTGGGCATATGGTTTGTCAAGGCTTTCCCCTCATCCAGGTACCCACCACCCCCCTTGTGTACTCACCTATTGCACACACAGAGGAGCCAGGAGTATATAGGCACTGGGACTGCGATTGTCTTCCTCCAATCAGCAGTTCCTAGTTCTTTGCCTTTCTGTAAGAACCATTGATGCTAAGCTGTATCCCGAGGGGCTGGACCACAAGTTAAGTCTGAATTCCCAGCCCCATGCTCTTCACTCTTCTCCTGAAATGACTTGTTCAGTCCTACCGTCTGATTCATTGTATATAACCCCTGTCGGTCCTCCGCCCTTTAAAGCTCTTGTCTCACACACTTTATCCCAGACAACAAACATTCTTTCCAGAAATTTACAACTGTCTATCTGTTCATCTGTCTGTCCATCATCTATCTACCCATCAATCTATTTATTCATCTATCATATATATATATATAATCTATATCTATTTATCTATTCATCCATGATCTGTCTATTATCTATCTATCATTTATATATTTATTTTCTATCTGTCTGGCTGTCTGGCTGTGTATCTACCTACCTACCTCTGTCTATCTATCTGTCTGTCTATCTATCTATCTACCCACCTGTCTGCCTCCCTGCCAGCATACATAATTTCCCCTTGTTAGGCACTGAGTAGTTTTATTCAGTGGCTTAAATGTACCACCAGCTGGAGAATAGTAAGGAACTAGAAATCAGGGACTCTAAGATGCCCAGAGGCTCATTGCTCAAGAATTCTCCTTGAAATGAACATCAGGGATTATCTCTTCATTCAGCTTATACATATGCCTCTCCATTTGCATGTCTTTGAACTCTTCCCTCTGCTTAGACGAATTCCCTTCATCCTCACTTCCTGTTTCTACATTTAGGCTCTACAGTTTGTCGGAACATGGCATCACTGAATATTCTATGCCTGTACTGACCAAGATGGTAGCTGGAAACCGAAGGTGGCTAGCCATCACCAGAAATACTGCTAGTGTAACTGAGGAAATGAAGTTTAGGGAGATTAATTTAATTTCAATCATATGCATATGTGTTTGTGAGGATGAGTACAGGTGCCAGAAAAGACCAGAAGAGGTAATCAAGTCTCCTGGAGCTGCACTTACATGCAGTTGTGAGCCATCCAGTGTGGGTGCTAAAAAATGAACCTGGGTCCTGTATAAGAGCAGCAAGAACTCACGACCCCTAAACCATCCAACCTCCCTAGCACCAGAGAACATACTTTTTATTAAAAATAAAATACCAACTTGTAAAACGCCAAAAGTGTAAATTTCATATCAGTGCACACACACACACACACATATGCACACATATGCACATACCTACACATACACACACATACATATACACACATGCACACACAGTACACACACATACCCACAAACATGCCGTAGGTGTACACATGCACAAAGAATGGAGAATAACATTAATAATCTTTATATCTAATCACATTGTAAGAAAATAATTTGAATAGGTGAGTCTCCTTAGTATATGTGTCATGTACTTCTTTGCACTTGTTTAAAATGTGGCTTCCAGGGTAAAATTCTGCCCTTGTGGGGCCCTTGCTGTGGAGTGGAGCCAGTCTGTAGCTCCTTTCCAACACCACAGTACGCTTGCGTAATTCTCGCTTGGTCCCATTTATACTTTGTGTAGTCTCTGTGATGACATTTAGCATGGTTTTTTGTTGTTGTTGTTGTTGGTTTTTTGGGTTTTTTGTTTTTGTTTTTTTGGTTTTTCGACACAAGGTTTCTCTGTGTAGCCCTGGCTGTCCTGGAACTCACTCTGTAGACCAAGCTGACCTCGAACTCAGAAATCTGCCTACCTCTGCCTCCCGAGTGCTAGGATTAAAGGTGTGCGCCACCACTGCCCAGCGACATTTAGCATATTTTGAGCAGTTGTATAATCCCTTCTGCTCTTACAGCCCTCCTAAGCTGTTACTTATCATATGTGATATCCAGGCAGACCACCTAGCCCACAGTAGGCCCCTTTGCCATAGCTATGGCTGAGTAGGTGAGCCTTGAGTAGGTGCGGATTAATTAAAGTGATCAGAGCCTGGTTTGTTGTTAGAATGGAATTAACAGACCATTATATGATCTATCTGAACATTTTCAACAAATTTTAATTTTCTACAATGGCAACGAGGCCACTAGCTAAATTGATTGGCAGTCAGCCATTATGTTGGGCCATAACTGTACCCTTACCAGACTGCAATAGATTTTCTTTTTTTGATGGGCTCTCTCGGGTGTGTATGTTGTGGGGAGTTAGAATTCTAAATGCATTCATACTTAAGATATTCATAGTTAATACTCAAAACTTACAGAACTCTACAGAGTCCATTCTAATTTATTTCTGAAGTCTAATAAAAACTATACCCACTGTTAACATGTGTTGCCCTCCTTCTGCAAAGCTTAATTAATGATAAAACATAATTGAGTTATTTTGATTCTCTGCCAAACACATATACATGCAGAAATGACCTACATGATATACACCCAGCCAATAAAGGCACCTGAGCCTGAGGGAGAAGAGGAATTTTAACCCTGAGTCTCTCGCCCTTCCGGTTCTCAATTAGCAACATTCCACGCACTTTGCTCTTAGGCATATTTGGTCTTAGACTACATTTATTTTTAGTTATTTCTGAACATTAAAACTTGAGTTATCACCCTAGACTTAGAGGTGCCAAGCAATTTTCTTATTTAACTACAATCTGCCATAGCTAGCAGGGGTCAGAAGTGAAGCCAGACCCAGCTTTCTCTTTTGTTCCCATAGTAACACTGTGAACATTATACCCTTTTCTCAGATCAGGACGCTCTAATGGAAAGAAACCAAGTAACCCAGGATAGCTCAGGATAGCTCAGTTAAAGAGAGGGTGGGGCGCAATGGTCCAAAGCCAAGGCTCTTCACTACCCAAAGTGATTTACTCACTGTAAAACAAGTGTTTTGAGATTCCCATTGGGCTTTGTGCCTATAGTATACTGATGTGACTTCTTACTCCACTCAGAACTTGACTAAGAAGTCAGCATTTTGCTCTTATTGTGCGGTTGAAGAAATGGAGCCACAGAAACACACTGTGAGACAAGATCTGTTTAGAGAATTAACTGAGCTCTGGCAGAAGCCAAGTCTTTCATGTCACCATTTGCAATGTACCAGGACTCTGGAAGGATTTCAGAATAACGCGGAATGGTTAAGGAGTCAGCTGACCTGCATGGTACAGAAGCAGACGATCCAGGGCTGAAACAAACGCAGAGTTCATCATTCCTTAGCAACCCACAGGGTGGTATGTGGGGGCAGGGTCTGCCCTCCCATTCCGTTTTCCATGTGCCAACTCATGCACCACCCCGTCTCCTGAACTCAGGTGGCCAAATTTGTAGGAGTCATCTAGGATTCCACAACTCAAAAGGTTGAGGCCTTGGGTAGCACCATCCTGGGAAACTGCCCTCAGTGGGAAGAAGCCTTGACCAGGAATATTTTTTACCTTCATGATATAAATGCTTTCACGGTGGCCATGTTAACTTAAACTATGGTGAGTGCTAACTTAAACTATGGTTGAGTATCTTACTGCCAACTGTCATGGGGGAATAGAAGTCAGTTCCTATTCAGTTGTGAAGAAGATGATAAAGGGGTACAGTGGCACCAGGGGAATTAACCTTGAGTAGAGCTTCCAGCTCAGAGAAGTGCCTGACCCTACCTTGACCCTACCCTGACCCTACCCTGACTCTACCAACTATACACCAGCCATTTCTGGACTGAGGAAAAAAAAAACCCTAGAGTCTATTGTATGATGCTTGCACACATATTAGTGTGTGATCTTTTAAAAAATTTATTTTCTATGCATATGTAATCAATTATGGTCATATCTACCTTCATCTTACCACTCCAGTTCCCACTTGACTCCCCAACACATCTGCCTGCCAAGTTCATGTCCCCTCCTTTAGTATTTTAATAACAGACTAAGTCCAGTTAATATTACCATTATGTGTCCAGGTGTGGGACCACCCACTGAAGCACAGGTAACCCACCAATGGCCATGCCATCAAAGAGGAGTGATCCTCCCTCCCCCAGAAGCCATCAACCACTAGTCACTCCTCAGTTAGAAAGTGGAGCCTCCTCAGAAGCTCTCCCAACTATACTGGCAGTTCAGTTGGCTGGGTCTTCTGTGCAGGTCACATGCAGATAACCACAACCGCTGTGAGTTCATGAGCGTAATGACCATGTCATGCCCAGAAGACAGCCCCGAACAGCATGCTTGCCCATTCTCCAGCTCTTTGTTTTCTTTCCACCTCCTCTTTCTCACTGTTTTCTGAGCCTCAATGATGGGGCAAGAGGGGTGGTAATTGAGTTGTCTCATTTAGGGCTGAACACTCACAAGTCCTTTACACTCAGCACCTTGACTGCTTAGGTCTTTGTTGTTGACTACTGTCCACTACAAAAGAAGCTTCCCTGAGGGCTGGAGAGATGGCTCAGTGGTTAAGCGCACTGACTGCTCTTTCAGAGGTCCTGAGTTCAACTCCCAGCAACCACATGGTGGCTCACAACCATGTGTAATGGGATCTGATGCCCTCTTCTGGTGTGTCTGAAGAGAGCTGCAGTGTGCTCATATACATGAAATAAATAAATCTTTAAAAAGAAGGAGGAGGAAGAAGAGGAAGAGGAAGAGGAGGAGGAGGAGGAAGAAAAGGAGGAGGAGGAGGAGGAGGAAGAGGAGGAGGAGCAGCAGCAGCAGCAGCAGTTTTCCTGACCAAAGTTGGGAGCAGCCCATGGATGTGGAAATAAACATCAATATTCAGAAGTCAGTTTGGCAATATGAACATAGGACAGAATGACAATAGTAGGTTCTATCCTGGTGCTTATGACATACCAGCATAGTTAAACAGTAGTAAGGAATATGAGCAGAGCCCAAACCCATGCTTCTTCAGCTCTACTGTACTTGGGCTTCATACAAAAGTCCCCTGAGTAAGTCTCCTCATCCTGAGACTTTCTGTGGCTGTTGTCTTGATTCTCCCTGGAATATGAGGAAAGAAGAGTTAAATTCTCATTGAGGTGAGAAGAAATGATAGTAATTTCATAACCGTGTCTTTGATGTACATATTAACATACAGAGGTCATGCCTCGGTTTAGCAAATGGGCCATGCATTGAGACACTCCGATCTCCATGCCCAGTGATGAAAGCCATTCCTTTGTTTTATCGGTGTCTCTGCAGACAGCCCTGTTCTCTCAAAGGGAACCGTGAAGGACCTAATGATCCAGAAAATGTCAACTGTCCATGTTTGCTCTGTAGTGAGGCCATAGCTGACTGGGGGTGGGGGTGGGGTGAATAAGTGAGGCCTGGAACATAGTGGAGATCAACAGTCCCTCTCTAATCCCATCTCTGAGGAGGGTAGTGGCATCTGGATGGGGCGGAAATAGGGATGTAGCAGTCCCTGAGAAGAGGAGAGGGGCTGTGTGAAGAACCTCTTTATTTCCTTGTCCTGGATTTCAAAGATATGATGTGAGGTGGAGGTCACTGGAAACAGCGCTGCTTGGTACCTGAATTTAGGCCACCTCTGTAGGCAGTAATGGAAGAAACTCAAAGTCCCTCTATTGTGAGGCTCCCTGTTCCCATCAATGGAGGCCTCATTGAGCGTGCTGATGTCTCTTGTATCAGGTAGCTTAGATGAGAGCCTCAGGTTATACCTCACGTCTCCAAACATCCGTAGGCTGCAAACTCAGACATCCTCCTCATTCAGCCAGAAATACTCACAGAGCAACTGCTGTGTGCAAGGCAGTACAATGGCTTGCTATGACGATTCTCCCTTCAAGAGCCCCCATTCCAGAGAACAGACAAACTTGTCCACAGACAGACAAGTACCTGAGAGGGACAGAGGGAGCTTGAGGAGTCGGGCTGGCAGAGGACGTGGCTCAAGAGAAAGTTCCCAAATGATACATTATAGTGGACAAGGGAAAGCTAGGATGGGCGAAAAGATCTCAAGGTGGTGGGAGGCATGTGGTTGACCTTGGCAGGGGACCAGGCTTTTCATCTAGAGAGCTGAGGCCAACTTGATACGGCTATGAAGCAAGGAAGAACTTGTCAGTAAAAGCATTAGGGAAATAATCAAGAGCTAGGAGCCAGAGTTATAGAAGTGATGTCAGAGTTTGGCCTTTATTCTACAGGTGACTAAGAGTAAATGAGGAGCCCATAGGATCCGATTGGCACACTAGGAAGATGACCGTGATAGGTTGCCAAGGGTAACACATAAAGGACGAAAACAAAGCCAAGGAGATTAGAGTGGAGAATGGGACATTGACCGGGTGGGCTACATAGGGCTCCTTGAAAGAGAGAGGCGTGGACTGGAGAGGAAATGCCAGATGGCATGGATGGGTAAGTCTGGAGAGAAGATGCCAGATGACATGGATGGGTAAGTAGACTGTGGGAGAGAGGACATACTAGGTTTTGTATTGGTTGGTAACATCATGACTCCATAGGCTGCTGAAGAGTTGCCTTCAGAGGCATTCAGGTAGACCCAGTATTTGGCTGTAGATAGGTGGAATGAGACCAAAGCATCTACTTTACCTACCCTCTGAAGGATCTCTGTGTGGAGCCTTCAATAGCCCCCATCTCCCCCAGGGAAGGCCGATTCATATGTGCAGTGTGTTATTGAGAAGCAGAAGGTCAGGTTGGCTGGAGTTCATGTTCATTTAATGGACATATAGAAAACCAGAAGCAAGCTTAGAGGAACACTTGAGTGTCCCCACATCCCTACCCTGTGTCTCTCCAGCTTCTCACAAGCCCTGGCACAGTCTGTACCTTGTGGTTTTCTTTAGTCTTTCCTTATAGTAATTTTGAAATATTTTTTTTCTGCCAAGTCAGAAATACAGAACAGCTGTGCTCAGTGTTGGCCTTCTAGCCTCAAATTCTAAGTATATTTCTTCTTAGTAATTTTCCTTTTGAATGCTGGTGTTTGGCTAGGCATTAGTCTACACAATTCACATGTTCTGCGCTGTTCAAATTTTAGTTCATTTATTTGACAACTTGGAATTCCTTGTAAGTGCTGCTTTTATTTTGCAATTTGCATGGGTAAAGCACTCCTAACATGACATGGAACAAGTCCGATTTTGCTTTTTTTAAAAAAAAAAAAATGTTTTCTCTCCTTGTTAGTAATCCACATTCATCACAGAAACCTGACTGAAATACATATATTTTAAAATAATACCTACACTCAAGGTAGTCAGTACTGACATCTTAGGCTTTATGTTCAGCTTTTAAAGCATGTATAAATCTGTGAAGCTTCAGGGGAGGGTCATGGGTCCCATCTTTGAGGCTTAGAATACACAGATCTGGTCTGAGGCCCCAGAGGAACATTCTAGTAGTTCCTGGTGCTGCTGGCATATGTAGTTAGTAGCCCATGCATTGGGGGAACTCCTAATCTGTTAACACAGATTCACAGCGAACCTCTGGCTCTGGCTCTCAGGGTCTCAGAACCTTCCTGCCCGCCTTTCAGTGATATTCTCCAAAGTCATTCTGGAATTCGGGGACATCTTAATGGGGACTCCACTGGAGGGTGTGTGGGTACATAGGCTCCCTTGGTTGTATAGTAAATCCCGTATGGGAAAGGGTAACACTTGATGCACCAGAATGCCAATGGAGCTTATAATAGACAACAAATGATTGTAAACCTCTTGCAGTGCCCACTGAGGGCTATTTAGTGGTTTTCCTTTAGTATTTTCCTACTGCAAATCATATGGCACCATGGCACTTATAAATCATATGGCACCATGGCACTTATAAATCTTGGTACGAGGGAATGGAGAGTTGGCTCAGTTCTTAAGCACTGGCTGCTCTTCCAGAGGACCTAGGTTTGGTTCATGTCACCCACATGGTGGCTCACAACCATCTGTGACTTCAGTTCCAGAGAATTTTCTGAGGGCACTAGGCTTACCTATGGTGCACAGAAATTCATTCACACTATTAGGATACAGTGGTGAAACGTACCTTGGTGGGTTGATGCCAAGGAACACCACAAAGGTTAACTATGCAACAGATCTAGTGTAAAGAGGTTTACTGGGGAAGGGAGGAGAGATAGAGAGAAAGAGAAAGAGAAAGAGAGAGAGAGAGAGAGAGAGAGAGAGAGAGAGAGAGAGAGCGCTATGATGTCCAGAGGAACTTTTTAAACAATGTATGTGTTGCTACATAACTTGTAAGGAAGGGGGAAATGCACTGCACATGGTAATAGTCACTGAAAGGCAGGCTGGTAGGGTACCAAATTTATAGCACATGGCAAATAGTCATACATATAAAATAAATAAATCTAAAGCAAATCAAATCTTAGCATGTACACATAGGCATGTATATGTGCATGTGTGTATAATGAACTAAAAGCATATATACTTTTCAGAATATATATATATGTATATGTAATTTATGCATATTGTCTTTACATATGTTACTATATTTCATATAAACCTTGAGCTTGCACACAGTCAAGAAACATTTTTACAGTAAATGTCAGCAAACCTAAACCCCTCAACTCCACTGCATTCCTGTAATGCTGAGGTACCCTCTCATGTCCACACAGCTCTGCTTCCATCTGGACCACCAGCTCTCCAGCTCTAGGTCTGGGACCTCTATGACCTCATCATGCAGTGCAACTCCTACTTGGGCAGTGTAGCCTCAGACCTGATAATATAAAAACCATGTGGCTCTTTGAAGAGTAACTTCTTATTCATTCCTGAGAATATAAACGAATCCACTGGCAATCTTTCCATTTTGCCCAAGGTTCCTCCATCTTCCTCATGTGTATTCACCTCGTTTGTTATTTCCTTACCAGGACTAAGAATTGCCTCTATGAGAAGGGCACTGGGTCATTGGGTCACTGGGCCATTCTATGTGTATCCTATTGCTAATTTCTCAACTACCATGTCAAGGTCTTCCTAGGGATTTAGCACGTGAGGAAGCTCAGGGATGAATAAAGTTTACTAATGTAGCAGAATGGTGAAGTTCATATTTTAAAAATTAGTAAATAAAATACAACACATAGATACAGATTATATCAGAAGAATACAATACAATGGGGTTTTATAGATAGAATACAATGCAAGATCATGAGATAAGACATAACTACCCCCCAAAATGCCTCCTCATGTCCCCTTATAGGCATGAGCTCCCCATCTTCCAGAAATAACCAATCCTGACATCTAAGACTATCAGATAGTGTCCATGTTTAGTACAAAACGTAAATGGACCCTGGAACACAAGGGTTCTGTATAACCTTTCCCAGTGTGTTCCTGACATCACTCCAGACTGTGAGATGCACCTGCAGAATCACATCTACCGGATTCCATTTTCTGGACCTCCTCACTGCCCTTTCTTCTGAGAAGGACTTGGCTTATTTCCAGCTTTCAGCGGCTACAAATTGTGCTGCTATTAGAAACTCTTGAGCATGCCTTTGAGGGAGTGTACCCGCACATTTCAGCTGAGACAAACCTTATTGGGAAACTGTGAGATCAGCTTTAGTAGATTCCCCCACAGAACCAATTCCAGAGTGGGTGTGTAGACACTGAAATTTAAGTTCATTGTTCAAATTCCACAGTGCATCATGTTAGTTGGAGCAGTAGAATATTTAATTCCTAGAGAAAATTCTATCTGGGAACTTAAGCTGTCCACATAAGCCAGGTAGGAGCCTGCTCCATGTCTTCAGAGCTTGACAGAGCTGGCACCTGTACCATCAAGATGTGTTGAGCTATCACCATGGTGTCAATCTATAGTCAGTCTGTGGAGACAAACCTTACCTAGGGAGCAGGCTATAATATAGCCTCCTTTTACTCTTGACCTGAGGATGAACTCCTAGGTCAGTTGCCATTTACTGGCCTGAGTTAAGGTCATCTCCTTGTCCCCATCAGACTTTCATTTAATGCTATTTTGTAAACCAAGGAATGAAACATAGAAATCAAGTCAAAGGTATTTCCAACAGAGACTCTTTTGATTTTCCTTAATTATGATGCTCTTAATACATATCCCACCTTAGGAACACTTGTTTTTCAACTCTTCGCTGTGGTGAGAGATTAATTCATACCCCTATTCTGTTCTTTCTTGGCTAGATTCACAATAATAATTACACCTAATGATTAAAGCTCAGCCATGGTGAAATCCGGTGGAGACGGATTGGTTATTTATATTCAAGCTTACCATGTCTTCCTACTGTTTAACAGTGGGAGCATCAAATCACAGCCTTCTTTTCTCTATTGAGCCACAGCCATCCCAACTCCCATTGTCTGGTGGAAATGTTACTAAGTATCCATTGTGTAAAACTGCTAAGATACAGGTATGGTTCACACACACATGAAATACATCAATTTTTTTTTTTGATTCTTTCTGCCTCCTAGAAATGAGGTCACCTAAGATTCATAGTGTCAATAGTACCCAGCACTGCATCCTCAAGAGAGTAAAGGGGAGGTATGTTGTACGGAGCGTGGTTAATGGTTTTGGTCTGCTGAGTTCTAGCTGCTAAACTCACAATTCCTCTGCCACCCTCAATGGGAGTCCCCAACAAACCACTGAGTCTCTGGGGAAGCCCCCATTCCTCTCTTGATGCATTCCTCGGGTGTGTTCTTCCTAACCATGCGGGTGACTTAGGAGTTTTTCATGATGCCTGCTGTTTCAACAAGATAGACAACAGTTTCCTAGGCTCATTCCCATCCCATTCAGCTGCTGCCTTTCTGAGCCATTGTGGAGCTGGGAATGGCTACCTGGGCCACAGGGCCTTTCCTGGATCAGCTTTCAGGATGAGCTTAGCCCAACACAAATGACCTCAGAGGGCTCATGGTCTCTGAGACCACTTTACCAAGACCAATTATATGACCCCATGTTTGTGTTGCTCATGGCAGTGTTCTGAGAGGGAGGAACAATCTTATGAGCCCATCCAAAGTCCCCAAGTACCCTCCTAGAGTCAGAGCACTCCTGTGGGACCAGCTCTCTGAGTGAAAGAGAGCTCACTCTTTAGCTATGAGTGTTTTACTTGTACAGCTATTTGAGGAAAGCAGCTTCTCCAAGCCAAAGAAGCTGTCTGTGGGGGCCATGTCCACATTGCTCAAGTGGTCCCTTTCTCTGGAGCTTTATCTATTCAGCTGATTGGGTATCCTTTAGGTCTAAACCAGAACATTCCCCCTTTGGGGAAGGGTTTCTTGACTCTCCACACTAGGTCAGGGCCTTCCTCATGTACACCCATGTCTCTGTGATTCTTCAGAGCATGAACCCCACTGGAAGTCAAGAAAAGGCCATTGGTTGATTGTTTGATGATGTCTTGCTTGCTATGTAGTAAACTCAAAACTAGCAGATGAACACTCGCACGTCCTTTAGCATCAATACATCTGGCGGACAAAGGTCTCTTGATAAATATTTGTTAGACAGAAGGATTTATAAGTGGGTGGATGGATAGATGCAGTAGATTGGTGGGTGGGTGGGTAGGTAGATGATGGATAGGTGGATAGATGGACAGTTAAGTGCACGGATGAATAGATGGATAGGCAGATGAACAGGTGGGTGGTTGTGCAGGTGAATGGGTGAGTGGATGGATGGGTAGGTAGATGGGTAAATGGATGGATGAGTGGGTGAGTGGATGGATGGAAGTAAGGATGGATGGATGGATGGATGGATGGATGGATGGATGGACAGATGAATGGATGGTCAAAAGGTCTAATTCTAGTAATCTCTATGTAATGTGGTAAAAGTTAAAAACAGGCATCTTGTACAAACTTACCTGAGGGAACAGATACTGTATATACCATTCTGTTACATGCAGAAGAGATCTAGTTATTTGTAAATTAATAAAAGTATTTTTCTTCATGAGATCACTTGCTGTTAAATAAATGAGGACAGATTTTATAGAAGAAAGAACATTTAAGAAATTGTCAGACAATTAACTGTAACGCATGAGAATGCATATCTGTCATCTTATATAATTTCTCATTATGTAACCAGTTATGTAAAGCACGGCTTGTGTTATAGGGTGAACTTTCTGTATTTAGCTCTGTGAAAAGAACAGTATCTTGTAGGTCAATATTCCAGGTAACTGAAGCAAAAATGATTTGCAAGAACAAGCTGCTTCAATGCCAGTGTTTTATGTAATTTGGTATTCTGGTTACATATCCTAGGCCCTTGTCTTAAAGAAAACTGAGAGGCTATTTACTAATGGAAAGGCAGCACTTACTTTACCTTGCCAGTCATCAAGATGGAATTATCTAGAACACCCAGGCATGTGGAATGTGTTCAGAGACCATGAACCACCTTGCTTAGCTTAGGTACTTCTTACCCTTACATCCTTTTGAAACTTTTTCATCTTCTGCACCCTCATGCTTTGTCGGCTGACAGTCACCCTTGAGGTCCTTCTGCCTACCTCTCATATGACCGATCAGTCCTTAGAATTCCCTGCTTAAATTGCTGCAGTCTGGGAATGACTCACCCATGCGCATCTCCACATGACCAGCTGAAACCAGTGTACCTATGACTTCTATCATGCTAAGTGGGAAGGGGCTTCACTCTTGGGCTCTTGCAACCTACCAGATCCCATTCATTAGTATATGCAGCAAAGCTAATCCTTCCAGGTTGAAGGAAGTTGAGCAGGACAGTTGAGTATCACGTGACCTATTATTTCGCCTGGCATTTGCAAGTGCTCAGTCAAGATGTTCTCTGCCTTCTTCCTCTTTCTAGCTGGGCCAGCTTGGCTACAAAGGGGACACGTCATTCTGAAGGGTTTTTTTCTACAAGGAGGTGGCATGGACTTTTCTTTCTGGCCTTTCAAGACCTCCTTTATCCCAAAGTCACAGTCTTTCAAAGTTCCAATGTTTCCATGGGTACAAAACTCACCTGAGATGCCGCTGTGTTCAGACAGGATATTCACTGCACAGAGCTTGGTCCAGGCAAGATACTACTACAGTTTTTAAAAATTCAACAATATCTCTCTCTCTCTCTCTCTCTCTCTCTCTCTCTCTCTCTCTCTCTCTCTCTCTCTCTGTCACTGCCCATGTCCTAGGCGAGGAGCATTTATCTGTGGAACAAAACACAGCCACTATGGTGCAGTAGGCTAAAACTGTTCTTTTAGGACCCAGATTGTAAGAGACACTACAAGACTTCTGACAGAATAAATACCTGTCTCCTGGAGATATTAAATTGTTTTTTGCAGTGCCCAGGTCCTACAGAAAGAGATACATTGAGATCAGCTATTTGTCTATTTAAAAAAATGTGCTTGGGGCTAAATTTCCCTAAGAAGGAAAAGTTGTTTCTAAATTTCAGGTGCCAGAAAGCGTTCATTTTCTGGGCCGGAGAGCCTGCCCTCCTGTGAACAGAAGGCTCCATCCACCTGGGGAACCTACCTGTTCCTGGCTTTGTAAAATTTTGAGTAGAAATGGCTTTTCCTCATCACGCCTGGTGGCCCCCAAGGCTGCTGTCCCTGCATCACCCAAGTAATTCGTGCACGTCTGGGTCCTCATGCCATCTCAGCGACATCATAGGATGTGATTCCATACAAGCTGGGGCCTCATCTGCAAATGTAGACAGAAGCAGCAGACCCACGACACACCAAGGCAGTCTTGCTTCTTGGCTCCCCTGACCTAAGCTTGGGACCAACATTCAGTCATCGGTCCCCTTCCATATGTTGCTTTTCCGATTTATTTGTCCACATGAAGGGAGATGAAGCTCAAAGCAGCAGGGCAGCCAACCCTGCTTTAATTACAGTGATGAGCTATTTGTCAGGGCGCCATGAGCCGCAGTGCTGCCCTGTTCTCCTGCAGACCCAGAGCAGGGGCGGCACCAACTCCCCTGTCAGCCACCCATCACTGGGACTTGTACAGTTACATCAGGTTTGATCTTTATTGTTTGAAGGCTAATAATTATGACTCCACTGGGCTAAATGAAAAAGAAGGAAAAAATCCTTATCAGAGAGGGTGTGAGAATTAAGCCAGGGACTTCTGGGCGAAGTTGCCCTGCTCACATATTCCTGGCCTGTCACAGTGTTGTCATCATTACAGGGAACAGGGCCGTCATTATTTTTGTACTGGTTTAATTGTTCACTGGGCACCAAGGGCCATGTCAACACAGCTCAGAAATGCAAACAAGCATACGGTTCTGCTCTGCCTCTGCCTTATTTATTTGTGTGTGTTTTGCTTTGTTTCCTGAGAAGTATCACAGAAAGAAAATATTGTCCTGGACCTCTGACTCTTGGACTCTGTCTTCTCCCTCCCTTCTCTCATTCCACCTGTCACTCACCCTGAACACAACCCCAGCCCTTACCATGTCTCCTGAAGGATGCTGCCAGAGATGGGAGCTGACAGCCATCCCCCACTCTCCACCTCTACTTCTCCCAGAACTTCAATACCCACTGCCCAAATTCTCCTCCTCTCCCTCCTCCTTCTTATCTTCCTCTTCTTCTTTTTCTTGTCTTCATCTTTTTAATAATGCACCGGGTCTAATTAGTGCTTCCCTTGTGCTCATGGATGTGGGGTCAACCACGAGAACTGGAGAAACCTACTCCAAGCCACATGGCTGAAGAAAACTGATCCTCACTCCAACACAGACATCACTTCTCAGGAACTCCTCAGCCTTAGCTGGGAGCCTGTACACCCTTCCCAGTCTGGGCTTGAGTATTCGCCAGACTGAATTGGCATGGACTAAATTAGCTGCTAGGAGTTCATGAGTACCACAGCTATGCCACGTGTAGAACACAGTGTTCCAAGGACTCGAGCAACCCAGGCCTCTTAAATCTTTCCATCTTCACTTCTGTGGTACTCCCTGAGCCTTGTGAGTGTGTGTGTGTGTGTGTGTGTGTGTGTGTGTGTGTGTGTATGAGAGAGAGAGAGAGAGAGAGAGAGAGAAAGAGAAAGAGAGAGTGCTGTCCCATCCAAGACTAAAGTACTCCGAAGACATTCATCCTCTGCACTTTGAACAGATGTGCATCTCTGGATTGCCTGACCTCTGCTGCATAAAGAGCTCCTGTGACAAGGCGCGAGATCTCTACTAATCTAGGGGCACATGGATGAATATTCAGAAGGCAGCTTGGTGCTAACAGCGGACATGTTAGACAGGTGTGAAGGTCACACTCGAAAGCTCAGAGATAGATTGCCTTCATAACTCCTAATATTTGGATCATTCAAAAATTTTTACTCATCCTAAGTGTCCTGTTCAGCCTCACTTTACAGTAAACTATGAAGTTCTCACGCACACCCCTTTCGTCCGATAACAGCCTAAAGAAAATCTTATTACTCTCATCATCTGAAATTAAGGTAATTGAAAACCTCTACTGAAGAGTGGACCCCAAATGTATCAGAAAATTAATTCAATTATAAGTAACAAGAATCGACCATTCCTGAATGCACACGAAGCTCAGAATCACAGTTAAGCATTTAAGGAATATGTCCTTATCTTGTTACTATGGCTACAGGTTACTCCAAGATACAGTGGTCCTGCGGTTAACAATGAGATTACATTATTTCCTCTCTGTATTGAAATATTCAGCAACTAATTTCCTGGAGCTTCATAATAAATCACATTAATGACCTAAGAGGTGGAAATCAAGGCAGTGAGACCAGCTCCGTGCTTTAGGGTTACTCTACTCAACAAAGCAGAGGATACACATTTATATTCATTCAACCTGGAAGGACAAGGGGGCGCTTGATGAGGAAAAACATGACAATGGCACCTCACAGGGAGCGGCTAACTACACCGGCAAATGTTTAATAGCACGTGTCGTGTCCTTTAGGTCTAGGATAGGGTCACAACCACAAGAAAACTAGATTTGTGTCACTGTGGATGTGATCCACAGTGAATTCAGTAGGATTTAATTCATTTCCACAAGTCATTAGTAGTTCCCTACTGGGCTCAGACATGCTGATACTCTTTTCTTTGTCTGCTGAAATTACCATGGCTTTCTGTGGATCACCAAACATTCAGAGCAGAGGAAAGAATTAAGAAAGTGTGTGCCCCTGGCTTCCAAAATGCTAGCCATGGGTTCCAGTCTCCCATGTGGACTCCAAGAGACACCAAACAATGGTAAGGGTGCTGTATTGGGTATGGGTCATGACAGCTTCCACTTTCTCGTGTGCATGGCATCCCAGATCTGTAGTTGGCAATCATGGGTTAGCAGTGTTGAAATCAGCCATGATGGGTCTATTTATGTAACAGAAACAGAATGTGCGAGAAAGCAGATGCCCTGCCACTGCAAAGCTGGCACCCCATTGGCCACCAATGGTGTTTTGAGTTTGTGTCTTCATGTGTTGTAAATTCTTCCTTCCCTTTGTGTGTCTGTGTTCCTCTATGAACCCCACATGTCTAAGAAACTGATTGTTGCCTATGCCGATAAAGAGACAGTTTAAACAACGGTAATCTGTGGGCTTCTGTCCCTCTCCCTTCCCCCTCCCCTCCTGCCTAGACCTTGTCCAGACACTCTAACTAGTCCCCTGGGTGACTCTTGATCCACCTCAATGTGATCTCCAGTCAGCAACTGAGGTGGCCTTCTGAATGTATGAGTTACTTTAAAAAAATAGAAGAAAAGAAATGGAAAACAATCAAGTCTGAAATCACTTAAATTAAAAAAAAAAAATAAGGAAACAGGGCCTGGAGAGATGACTAAGTGGTTAAAAACACACTGTTCTTCCAAAGGACCTAAGTTTGAAACCTAGTACACATGACCAGAAGCTCACAGCTACCTGCAACTCCAGCTCTAGGGGATCTAGTGCCCTTTTTCTGGCCTCCTTGGGCATTGCACACATATACACATGTGTATGTACAGACATGTACACATACACACATACACTGAGACACACACATACACTGAGACACACACACAGAGAAAGAGACAGAGACAGAGACAGCGAGGTGATTCTAGATAGTGGCAGGTTGAGATTTAAAACTAACCTTCTTAGATAGTATGAGTAACCAACACAGTGTGGCATTAGCAAAAACCAAAACCAAAACCAGATACATAAGTCCATGAGTTGGAACAGCCAGCTCAGAAATGCTGCTACATAAGTGTAGGTGAGCATTTTAGTTGTGCCATCATTGGTTTATTTTTGCAAATGTACTAAAGATATTTCCTTAGAGAAAGGGGAGTCTGAAAAAATTATATCACTATAGATATACAGAGAGGAGGGGGAAGTGGGGGAAGGGGAAGAAGAGGAAGGAGGAAGAGGGGGAAGAGAAGGAGGGACAAATGGAAAGCCATTAATTTTCTGAAAGAACCTGGGAGAAAGCCCCTGGTGGCATTGGGTTTAGTTGAGGGTTTAGTCAGAAACACATTTCCAACAAAGGAGCTCATGCCCAAAATGTATAAAGGCCCAGTAAAACTCAACAAGGGCACAAAACCACTGTTAAGTAATGAAAAATAGATCCCAGGGCTCCTTCACCATGAAACACAGGCTAGGAGATAAGTACCTGAAAGGAGACTGAGCATCACCGTCACCAGGGAGAGGCAAATTAAAACCACAGAGTACAACTGCACGCCGTGCAGAATATCGGGGGAAACAGAGCTTGCTAGCAAGGATGCAAAACAGTTATAAACTCTCACTGGCTCCTGGTGCGAATGCAAAATAGCACAGCCACTTTGGAAAACAGTTTGGCAGACTCTTCCAAAGCTAAACAGAATCTTACCATATGATCCAGAAATTGTGCTCCTGGGTATTTACCCAACAGATCTGAAACCTTACCTCCACACAAACCCTTGCACGTGAATGCTTCTAGCAAGCTTTAGTCATAATCACCAGAAACTGGAAGTGAGAAGGATCCCCTTCAGCAAGCAAATGAGAAAACAAGCAGGTGCAGTGTACAGTGTAGGAAGGAACGTGTCACTGCGCAGGAAGGAAAGAGTCACTCGGCAAGCAAAGAGTGACTCTTAAATGTGTTTTCTGTGTGAAAGAAGAGAGTCTACACCCACCACCATGTGAGCCCATGTCTGTGGCATTCTGGGTAGCAACAATGTGAAGACAGTGCGGTCTGCGGTGGTCAGAAGCTTGGGAGAGGGGTGTAGGATGTGGAAAATGACATGCAGGGCGTGGCTGGGAGGTGGAGGTGATACTTCAGTGGGGGCCACCATGCATTTGTCAGACCTCAATGGAATGTTACAACCAAAGACGCAAATGTTTATTAACATCCTGTTTAAAACATCATTTAGGGCTGGGAGATGGCTAGGTCATAAAGTTCTTGCCTTGTGAGAACAAGTCCCTGAATCTGAAATCCAGGACCTGTGTAAGAGAAGTCAGGGGTGGTGGCTCATGCTTGCGATCCCAACAATAGGGCCGTGTAGAGTGGATTTCTGGGGCCCCTGGCTGGCCATCCTTCATAATGATCTCCAGGCTAATGAGAGACAATAGCAACTGAAAAACAAGAACCCTAAAGGCTGGTTCTCTCTGTGTCTCTGTCTTCCTGTCGCTGCCTCTGTCTCTGTCTCTGTCACTGTCTCTTTCTCTCTCTCTGTCTCTGTCTCTCTTTCTCTCTCTCTCTCTCTCTCTCTCTCTCTCTGTCTCTCTCTCTCTCTCTCACACATACACACACATCTGTACATACAAAGTTGAACGATCTCAAATGGGATTAAGAATGTCATATACAAATATTGTTTAATGGTAAGACACCAAGAAACAGTGTCACTGATGAAATCAAGGGAAGCATGCTGAATGACACCTGAAGTGAGCAGAGACCCTAAGACTGAGCACGTGCAACAGCCCAGAGGCACTGTCCCTCATTGCTGGAGTTCTCCCCGTGAGTGGACAGAGAAGGAATTCTGAAATAAGCACAGGAGTATTCTGTAATTGAAATAAGCATGTACTATAAAGCAATGACTAGGAACGCAGAGAAATATGGACACCAAGTTCCTGTTGCTGAGAAGGTTCCAGACCAGCAGGACTGGGATGCTGGACTGATCCGTGTGGTTCAGGAACTGCATTGGAGACTCAGGGGTGAGCTACTCCAGATATCCTGCTATTGTGCATGAAAGTCTTAGGAACTTGTGCAAGGGAGTGGATCCTTTCATTCTTCTCTGGACCTAGAAATGATGCACATACCCTGTGTCTCACAGCCATGTCAGGGGACTCTCTTTCCTGTTACCCCCACCTTCTTCCTGCGGGACCCCTGACAGTCTGGTTCCTCGAACACTAGACGTAGCTGGAGCTGGATTTTAAAGTCCTTATTTCACTCTGCTTTCTCTCAGTCCTTTTCACGAGGCCTGCCAGATCTCCAGAGGGCCCAGTTCCTGATCCCCCAGCTCATGAACCTGCCTCTTCTGTAGCATATCTTACATACCTAAAATGCAGAATCAAGCAGAAAATGAAGATAAGCCATGCCTGGACTCCCTGGTCACCATGGTTATTTTCTACCTAGAAAACAAAATCTGTTTAGAGATGGAGGAGGAGGAGGAAAGAATGGAGTTCAGTGCATCAAAAGGAGTTGGTTTGCTCAACTAACATGGTGAGGAAGTACACGGTTGTTCAAAGCTGTTTACTCCTTCTCTGCTCCCAGCTCCACTCCAGGGACACCTGTCTGCCTGAAGTCTTGATCATGTGGCTGGTCATATCCTCTAAAATCTTAGTGGACACTCTAAAAGCAGAAACAGTAAAAGCCATGTAGGGATTCTGTCACTGTGACGCCATGCGGTGGAACCTGTCTCTGTAGATGGATAGACACTGTGGACAGACGTGGTGCCTAGGAGGAGAGGAGATGATCCTGTGGTGCAAGACAAGAGATGGGCTTCACAGGTGTGATTCACTGAGGCCCTGTGCTCATTTGTTTCTCCTGCAGAACCGAGCTGACACTGACTGACACCAAATGTACTAAGCGGCTAGCAAATATCACAACGAGGACGGTATAACAAAGCAGGCAGCCATCTTGCCAGGAAAGCACCACAGACAAATAGCAGTTGAGAGGGGGCAGCGAAGAGGGGACTCGGGGGTTAAGAGCACGAGCTGCTCTTCTAGAAGACCTGAGATTTATTCCCAGCGCATGCTTTGGGTGCCTCAGAACTGCCTAACACCAGTTCCTGGCAATCCAATGTCCTTCACTACCTCCTCAGGTAACCCTACACATGAACATAAATAGAAACGGAAGTACACCCTTAAAAAACAAATTGCATTTGATTTGCCTTTCCAATATGGAGCCATTTGGTTGCAGGTGTGCCTTGTTTTAGCAGCACCTGCAAGGGACTGTTGGATGTTATTTCAGGTGTCTTTCCGATAGCAAAAGTCTTTAAGTGCCCTCGTTATTCAAAGTAGCTCTTGGGAGTGTGTGTCTTGAACTAAATGTACGGTTCTAAGCTTGGCAATTCAAACCATATGATTTGGGGAAGAAGACCTTGTTCTGGAAAAAAAAAAAAAGAATAAACCCAAGGCATTTATTCAGTTATTTACTTCTCATTCGGAAAATGAGCCGTTCCAATGCTATTAAGTTATTTTAAAGGGTGGGGGAGCTCATCTGTGGAAAGACTCAAATTCATTTCACTTACTATGAGATTACATTAATTTCAAAGAACAAGATGTGGAAGCAGCCAGACTTGTGAAAGGCACATAGGTCCACCCTGAGAAACACTGGACAAGGAGAGGCTAGCAGGAGATGCCTCTCGAGTGGGGATCAGGATGGGAGGAGAAAGGTCATGTCCTGGAGCCTGCGTTTAAAGCCAAAATTACTCGGTGTCAAAATTACCCTTGAAAGTCCCATAAGTGGTCAGCAAACTGTCTGGACCTGGGCCTTTACTGGTTCAAAAGGCAGGAATTAATGTCTTTTATTTCTCCAGAGTGAGGAAGGCTAAGGTCACATTCAAAAAAGCGAAGAAACAACAGCAGAGATTGTGAGCGTCTTAGCGTTTCCTAGCCATGACTTGGATGCCCTTCTCTGGGCAGCTCTCCTCAATCTCTTCCCTCCTGTCTTTAACCCACAAAAGCACATGCAGCCAAAGTGAGGGAAGAAAATAAGTAAAAACTAACTCTAAGCATGTCCTAAGCATGTCCATGGAAATGCATCCAGGGTTACTAGTTCCCCTGTCATGGGCTACACTGTGCAAGTCTGTCAAAGCTGAGTGAACGGTAGGTCAGTAAGTGTAATGAGACCACTCTAGGTAGACCAAGGTGTGCCTTAACGTCACTAGGGCATTTCTCAAACCTTGGCTACCCCTTAAACGCCCAGTGTATACCTGAGATCATGCCGTTTGCCAGTGATACGAGGATCCTTGAGAGGGAGCCTGGTAGCACGTGACTTCAGCTGCATGGGTGTGTCCACATACAGCCAAGATTGGAGGCAGGGATGGTGAGCTGAGAAAGCATGTCCGGTGTGAATTTAAAAGTGTCCCAGGAATTATCTGGGGATGGTGAACGTTTTGAATGGAGACAACCCCAGTATTGTAGCTTGGTGTGTACCCGGTGGCTCTGTCTGTGCTTTAAACACAGCACCAGGCTAATTCTTAAAAACTCCTTTAGTCAAACCAATGTATGCATGCGTCCACAGAGTTTTATCTCCATGGTGAGGAGTGACTGGTCTCTTTTCAAGCACCGGCATGAATGTATTCTATCTCATGATGAGCTGTTCTGTGTCCCCACCACGCATTTACGGCCAGTGTAATCAAAGCAGTCTCTTTTCAAGGGTCTCATCCTTGCATCTTGCAGCATCCACAACACCCCAAGATACACGATGCTCTACAAAGGTGGTGTGCACTCCGTGGTACAAAGGACCTCCTTTAGGGAGTGGTTGCTCCCAGTGCACATTGATAAAGGGCGCTCTCTCTTTTAAGTTGGAGAAAATTGATTTTGCTCGGGTTGTTCACGAAGGTGGTTGTTTTCAAAGACTGGGAATAAGAGGCACTGCGGGCATCTAACAATCTCTTAATAGGACTAGATCAAGTTTCCCTTGCCTGCTGTGGGAGCCTTGACTTTTGCAACTTGATGACATGAAACCAGACTTTGACTGCATTTTTGCTGGAGAATCCTCCCGAAGCCTCTGTCCAGAAATTCCCACTACTTTATTCCTGATTCATTCAACACAAATGCTTTTACAGCTGTAATGTATTTATACGAATTCAGAGACTTGCCTATCAAATTGAGAGGCACAGGTCCGATCTGTAAGGTAGCAGAGCCCCTACTTCTGGCGTGGTACAGGAAAGGGCTGCTGTTTTGTCCCTTACGGAGCTCTGCAGAGGAGCAGTTCTTTGTAAATAGGAAGGAGTCATAGTTACTAAGATGGAATTCTCCCCTCTTTTTCTAAACATCTTTTCCAGATCAAAGTTCGTGGGTAGAAGAAAAGCGACTCCAGACCCTTGAATTCCTTCAAAATACCCCAGTCAGGTTTTCCCTTGTGTGCTCATGCATACGTATACACATACACACGTGCGTGCGTGTGTATATCAGTGTGTATCAAGCAGGTCGCTTCATCACTGTCACGGCTGTTTGGTTGAGACGGGGTCTCTCACTGAAACCTAGGCTGGCATTCTGCAAGCCCCTGTGATTCCGTCTCTACCACCACAACTGTGGGGTCATGGATACTTTACTTTCCCAATGTTCTTAGGTATTATTCTCATGTAGATTCTGGGGCTCTAGCTCAGGTGCGTATGTGTAGAAACCACTGAGTTGTCTCCTCACCCCCCACCCCCAATCAGGTTCCTTATTCTCAGATCCTGGCCCCCCAGATAGTCACAGAATTGACTTTTTAGGATTAATTTGAGTCTCTTTTCTCACTTTTTAAATAGCTAATTTCTGCTCGGTCCACAGAGCTAGTATTGTGGTTCTAATCGCCCATTGCAGTAATCGCAGGTAATAGACCTATCTTTCAGATCCAGCTGTCTCCTATAAGAAAGCTGTAACCAAATTGTGAACCACATCCCCCTACGGCACAGGAGTGGGCAGCTGAAGGAGACCGTGGAAGCCACAAGTTGAGTTCACTTCACATCTTGGCTGGCGATGAGTCAGAGGTTCTGGAAGCATCTTCAGGCTAACCCAATTTCCCTCATACTTACGTTTTAAATTGCATTTTAAAGTCTAAATGCAGTTGATTGTAGAAAGTGTGTCACTGCGTTTAAGGGAACTGGAGCTTTCTTTTTATGGGAATGCAAACGGGTCCAGCCAGATAACATCACATTGCATGAGCAGTGAAGGAGAGAAGCCCGGCTTGGAGTCTATCAGTTTGTCCAGGGAAGTATTCACCCACTGTCCCAGGGACCGCTGGCAGCGGGCTCACCGCAGGCAGGTACCACTACCCGCTGCTCATTGTATTCTGGGGATCTCTGCTCCCACCCAGGGGGATGAGTCCTGGACTCAGTGGGAAGTCCTTTCTTGAGCAAGGAGTTCCCTCTCCTCTAGAGCAAGGGCAGAGGCTACACCACACCTGCTTCCTTCTGATCTCAGAGTTAAAGAAAATACCTTTCTTCATATTCTTTGATGTCTGCCTCTTTGCCAAGTGTTCTTCAGGTCCCCACCCCTCCCTTGTTCCTTCAAATGCCCTTCTTGTCTGGCTCTGTGGAAGGTGCCATGATCCTGGATTTACTAATACAGGGCTTCCTTAAGGATGCTCATCTGGAGTGCCTTCTCAACTTGTCTCAATTTTTCTAGGGCTCACTTATTCCCAGGTCTGCTGTTACTGCGGACATATTAATAATTCACCAATCTGGTGCATTCTTTACCTCTCTCTAGAGCTTCAAGCCTGTTTTCTCTCAATCCCTAGACAGTCAACCACCTTGAATTTGATATATTCCTGCTTTGATTCTTCATCTTCCTTGCCAAGTCTAATCCTCCCATTTGCTCAAAGTGGATGACTGAAAATAATCCAGGTTTTAAAAATACCCAGGCCAAAAAAAAAAAAAAAAAAAACCAACAAAACAAAACAAAACAAAACAAAAAAAACCAAAACCATTCATCAGTTTGCTAATTCGGTATCTCTGAGCAGCACTGTGAATCCCTGTGACTCTGGTGGAGTTAAATTTTTTCCCAGCTTTAAAAAAAAAACAACAAAAAACAAAACAAAACCACAGCGAAGAACAAGAAGATAATAACAATAACGAAGCCTTCTTTCCCAGGAAGCTGCTCAATCTGTAACTTTATTTTGGCAAGACTACACTTCCATGTTTCCCAAATACCTTCTAAGCAACTTTTGGGGTCCATCTTTTGGGTTTTAGGTGTCTATAATGATGAGCTGGGGACTCTAGGAGAACCATGCTGGTCAGAAAGCTGCACCTTGAAGCCCGAATCTTGCCAGTAAAATTTGGAGCCAATATCCACACGAAAGCAACCATAACAGAGAAAGGAAACACAGCCATTTCAAATGTGAGGGACAGTAAAAGGAGTATGACTATAATTTCTTATTCGAACAGGCATGACATGGATTTAGTCAATTTATTAGCAGTAAGGTCTGTCTATCAAGCTCTTAAAACTGCAGGGGGCTGGTCTTGAATGGTTTTAAACTTTCTACAAAAATGTCCCTAGCTGGGCGATGTGCTGTCATTCAAATGATAGATTCATATTCAAATAGTGGGAAAACTATGTTTTTTAAACGGGTTAGTGAGAGCTGGGGGTTGGGGGGAGGGTCAATGTCCCACTCTGGAGAAGCTGCTGCTGGGTGGCGCAGAACTGAGGAAAACCTCCCTCTGGATGGGCAAAGCACCTCTCTAGTTCACTGTGTTCCTCAGGCTGGTCTTTAAAAGGTCTTCAAAAATAAGTTTGATTAGAGTGATTCGTAAGTTCTAAATAGATAACAATTAATATCGGGATTGTCATAGGGATAGATCTGTGACAACGGAGGTGGAGCCTAGGAGCTTCGCCTACTAAAATGACAATTCCTCCTGTTGGAGAAGGTCAACAAGTGAACATGACCCCAGAAGCGTAGATCAAAGGCCATGTTTAGCATATGGTCCTTCTGAGGCCTTTCCAAAGGCCGGTTCCTCCACTGCACAACCGTAGCAGCCACTGATAAGCTTAAAAACCTCTCTCTGCCTTCTGAGATGTGACTTCTGATCTAGAGAGAGGGGAAAACAGAGGGGCTGATATTTTATAAATATCAATTTTCAAAACTCTCCGATCCAGGGGCGTTAACCCCGATGAGCTCAGGGCCGCTTGAAAACTCCCCCTCCCTGTACAACTGTAACCATGGCAACCTGTGTGGTAAAGGATGTCAGAGATGTTTCTAAACAAAAGGGCGAGCATAAATAGTTTCTACACAAATCTCTGCCTGAGACCCCCTGTCTGATCCCACCAGGGCACTTGTTTTTGTCTTACTGGGGTTTGATGTCATTCTTGAAGATTTCCTGTTGTGGAAGAAATGGCCAACTCCAGTCTGTCACGAATCTGAGGTCACAGACGCTGGTCTGCAAACAAGGCCTGTGCCTTAACACCAAGGCTTGCTGTCAGACCTCTTTACAGTCTCCTGTAGCACAGTCTCCTTAGAAAGGTTGGCAACCCTCTCTGAAAGATTTTGAGTCTTTGATTCTGTTTGTTTATAAGCTGCACAGAGGTTTTACACATTCTTTTAAAAATTCAACTTCAACCTCTGATTTCCAGGGTAATATGCTATTATCTCCCCCAAAGTGCTGGATTGGAGGAGAAGACAGTGTTGAATATTTGGGCTTTAAATAGTTGAATATTCAGCTTCTGTGTTTAAGTCACCAACTGAATAAAGATACATCCATTTTCTTTTTTGATCTGTCAACTGTTTGCTACTGTGGTTGTTTTTCAGTGAGTCGTGCTAATTCTGTTTAAATCCAGTATTGAGAAGAGACATTTTGAGATTGATTATAACCAAAGATTCTTGATAGTGACTTGGAGCTAAGAATGGGTAGCGTACCTTGACTTTTTCATTCACACAGCTTAGCATGGCATCTTCATTTCTCCTGCCCACCCCACCCCTTTACCTACTGACTCTGCACATTGTTTATTTGGAAAGTTGAAGGGTCAACTATTCCTCAGGACTTCTTCTCCACATTCTTCTTTTTTCACCTAGCCATCTCTGTCACTTTCTACACTCACCTCTCATGACATCAGCAAAAACAAACACAAACTTGAAAAGTCTGCCTGAAACCGGAGTATCAGAAAGCTGGGATGCTAGTTCAACAACCCATTAGGTCACAAGGTCATGTGGGAACGTAATAAGTCGAAGACAGTCGACAACGGATCTGAGGAACAGTCTGACCACTATCTGTTCTTCAGGATCCATCTTTTTTCTCTATCTACCATTGCCAATTTCTCTCCTCCATTTTTTGATTGTAATTCAGAAGGGAAGCCAAGTAGCCTCTGTTGTCACTGTTACTCAAGGATTAGATCTATTTTAGAAAGAAGAAAAAAATAAATTAAACTCGAACCCCATCTCCAACATAATTACAAGTTATTAAATAAAAACAGGGAAACATGAAAAGCACTCTGGACACAGCATCTTTATGCTCAAGGCTTCATTTCCTGTAGGCTTCACTTTGTAGATAGCAGAACACAATCTGTGTTCCATCTCTGCACGTATGAGAGCCAGGCACTTACAAAAAGCTCATTATCACTCCTGTGAAATTCATTATGAGAGTGTGATCATCATCAAGCTTCTGGCTGTCCCCATCATCATCATAATCACCACCACCATCATCCTTCTCACTATTGCCATCATCACCAGCATCATCATCATCAGTATCAGCAGCAGCATCAACATCAGCAGCAGCATCACCATCCTCCTCCTCATCATCATCATCATGTCATCATCACCAGCATCATCATCATTATCATTGTCATCATCACCAGCATCATCATCAGCTTCATTGTCTTATCACATCAATCCATTAAGCGTTTCCAACAAAAGCAAAGTCATTTCCTTGTGCACCATTTACAGAGCTGTGTTCTGTTTAGCATCCAGCCACCGCTGCCCACTAGAAAGAGCTGGACAAACCTTTGTTCTGCTAACCTGTGAGTCTGAACTTGTCTGATCTTTAAAAAAACCTTACATCCTAGCCCCAGCACCTCATCGCCTTCCTGCCAATATCACCATGATCATCATGCTTCACAGTTGTGACTTTAAAACGCTTACCACTCACTGAACACCATACAAAGCACTCCTCGAACATTAGCAATTCAGAAATATCTCCACCACCACACAGGACTCTGAGATGTCATGGGCATCCTGCCTTCACACAGCCAGTAGTTGATGGAACAGAAGTGAAAAGCCAACAGTTTGATCCCAAAGCCCACGAGTTTAACAAAGTAACTGCAACTGTGAGACTGCAGATGGGCTGGGTTGGCGAGCACATCCTTATCACAGGTGACCCTCTGTCCACTGGAGAGGTGGGCATCCTTAGCTTTTCTTTCTAACATGAACACAAAGGAATGGGGAGATCAGACTCCTGGTAGAAGGACACACACACACACACACACACACACACACACAGTAGGGATACAACACAACTCAAGTCCCACTGACTTGACTAAAGCATCATGATGCCCAACACCAAGGAGTCAGAACAGTGACCTTGATTTCACAGACCCCATGTCACAGAACCATGTAGATGGCCCCTAGCATTTACATTGCAACAGACTGCTTCCCACAGGGACCCAAGATCCAAGGAACCTGATCTGAAGACATGAGGTTTAAGTATTAACTCCTCTCGTGCACCACTGTGTGGGTTTGGTGAGCACCTTAATGGCTTTTTTCAAATGGCTTGAATGAGATAGTTCTGGGAAAGTAGATAACTGAGTGCCTGCTCACAAAGCTGCTGACTAATACTAACAAGGACAAAAGAGGTGTCTTAGTCAGGATTTCTATTCCTGCACAAACATCATGATGAAGAAGCAAGTTGGGGAGGAAAGGGTTTATTCAGCTTACACTTCCACATTGCTGTTCACTACCAAAGGAAGTCAGGACTGGAACTCAAGCAGGTCAGGAAGCAGGAGCTGATGCAGAGGCCATGGAGAGATGTTCCTTACTGGCTTGCTTCTCCTGACTTGCTCAGCCTGCTTTCTTACCGAACCCAAGACTACCAGCCCAGGGATGGCACCACCCACAAGGGGCCCTCCCCCTTTGATCACTAATTGAGAAAATGCCTTACACCTAGATTTCATGGAGACATTTTCTCAACTGAAACTCCTTTTTCTGTGATAACTCCAACTTGTGTCAAGTTGACACAAAACCAGCCAGTACAGAATGGTTATGACAGAAGGGTTGGTAGATAGCTCTTCCCCAGTGGGCCAACAAGGAATCCCCAAGTGTTTCTAACCACAGCTGCCTGCCTTCGATTAGGCAAACCCTCTGATGCTTTTCTCCTGTGAAATGAGGTGCTAGGGAGAGAGAATATTACAAGGATTTTATTTCCTATAAACTCCTCTGGTAGGAATTAAAGTTGGGTCTGCCATCCCAGCCTCAGTATCTTACCTAAGGTTTTTTTCCCTCTCCTCTTGTCTTCTGTGAGGTTGTCTGTGATGTCTCCTGAAGGACCAGGTAGACTGGCCCTCAGCCTTTAAAATTCAGTGGCCTTCAGCATTCAGAATCCACCCTAACCCTAACCCTAACCCTAACCTGTCCACTAAGAGGACAGATTAGAACCTTAGTGGGCCCTGACTTCCAATTTTTGGAGGTCAAGAGGTGAGGGCTGGGGATGTAGCTGGAAGAGGCATTCCAGTTACTCTGGGCAGTGGGAACATCATCTTACTTTGCCTTTGAGTTTCCTGGAATGGGCCGGGTCATGTTCCACCTCCAGTAGGCTTAGTATATCTGTGCTGCTAACATAACTGGGAAGGACCATGTGCCTCTCCCTCAGTGATGGAGACCACCTGTAGCCAGTGCTGCTAAGCTGCTGCTCACAGCATGCTACACCACACACAAGTGTTCTTATGTACAGATTGGATTTAGTATCATTTGGAAGTGACTATTCCTATTCTTCCCAGGTTATAGATGAAAGAATTAAGACTCTCGGTGTTTAAGGTGTTTCCCAGAGCATACCTAGGTAAAGATGTGCCTGAGCAGACAGTATGGTTCTAGAGTCCTGGAGTTGCCTGCATATCTCTGTCTCAATGCTAAACTGATGGCAGAGGTGGGCTTTGATAGGTGGTGGAGAGGGCTGTGGAGAGACTGGGAAGGAATAGAATAAAGGAGGTTGGACGTGGCCTGGGACAACTGAGAAGGCCTTAAGAAGACTAGAGCCAAGAAGACTGGCCAAGCCCAGAAAGATGCTACAAATAGCAGATAAGCTGCCTCAGTTTACTCTAGCCTCTACACATGCAAGGAATCCTTCATTAAAAGACTTCCATTGGCAAATACAGTGGAGAGATGTGTATGTGCCCATGTGCACGTGAGCAGACATGTACCTTGAAGATGAAGCATGTATTGTCACAGGATAATAGGGGCTCCGGGGTTTGTTGCAATGAAGAAAAGAGTCTGTGTGCCTAACACTTAGACCACAGCACCATTGTACTGTGTGAACACTGTAGATAGATAGCTAAGGGAAGACACGTGGGCAGCTTTGGAGGGAGGAGGGTATTGGAAGGTTATGGAGTTCCTTGCTAAGGGAGACAGTTTCCTGTGGGAGATGTAATGACCACAGCAGGGTAGGCAGCAGATGGGGCTGGGTAATAACAGTTCAGGGTGAGAATGGAGAAACCTTAGATTGACAATTTAGTTCAAAAGGGAAAGACTAGACAGGAGGCAGATAGCAGGAAATATACCTAAGTCCTAAAGAGAGGTAGATCAAATGCAAACAATGCTCATAACAAATGTGCCTGCCAGTCTGACCTTAAAATGTAATTAGATACCTGGAGTTTAGAGAAGGCGGAATTAGAAATGGGGGTCTATAGATTACTGTCTTCACCTCTTCCCAGAAGGCTGCTGCAGAGAGGGCTGCAAAGGCATCCTAGGAAAGAGTCCTTGCCACACAATGCAGGGAAAAGATCACAACCAGACAGGTAGCGCTGGAACAGGGCCTCAGAGCAGCCCAGCCAAGAGCATGGTGGACTCAAAAGATCAATTTTTTTTCTCTCAAGGTGAAAAATGGCCCTGCATTGTTTGCAGAAAAGTGGAAAGTTCTCAGCCAGAGAGTTTGTGCCATGAGCAGCAGGTAGCCAGGCTGGCAGTGTGTGGTTCACTGGCTCTGAGGCTATAGTCTGGGCAAGGAAAGGCTTCCAGAGAGCCTGCTTAGAGCAGTCTGTCATTAAGAAAGGAAGCACCTGACACTCTAAGAGAGCAACCAGGTACCACCCAGGTATGCTGGGAAGGAGAATACTAGACCCGAGGAATTTATGTAAATCTTTAATGTGGCATTTAAGCAGGATTGAATAAGAGAGATGGGGACCTAACACAAACGTGTTTTGCAAACCTGTCAGCTACCACTGCAAAAGTAATCTGGCCAAGATAAGAGAGGAGTAAACCTAAACACACATCTAAAGCCACTGGAGTCAATGGATAATTAACCCCTTCCTTCGTCCCTTCCTTCTGTCCAGGATCAGATTTCTATTATCTCAGAAACATTTACCCTTCAAGAAACAGGAGGAACACAGACTCCAGCCAACTTCTGCTTGCATGTCATTTGATTCATTTATGTGCTTGGGAAACTGATTCAGGGAAAGTCCAGCCAGTGCCCTCACCCTCCATGTTTCCATGTTTAATCTATTGGGGCCTCATCGTGTGTTTACACCTAACTGTGCCTTTTGAAGTTCGAATCTAACTTTGCATTGATAAAACACCATTTTCCAATTTTGTTTAAAAAAATAAAACAAACAAATAAACAAACAAAAACCACCAACCTATTGGGCCTTAAGTAGCTTTTATAAAATGAACCGTTTTCAGTCGAACTGTGAAGGAAAAGAAGACATACATTACTCCCTTTCATGGGAACCTATTTACGGTGCTGCCAAGCTCCCACTATATATAAAAAAGAAATCGAGCAATTGCCTCTTGAACCTTCTAATTAGCTTCCTAAGATTTCAAAATATGAAGCAGTTGGATTTTCATATCGGAAAATGGCTCCATTTGCTGCCGTTTCGGTTGAAACACATGAAAGCAAGTACAGGCTTTTATAAGGGAAAGTGGCAGACATCATCCAGACCTTAACAAGCCTATAACGCTGGTGAATATCTTAACTCTGTGATTGGCAAATTCATCTACAGTGGCACTGCCCTACTATTTGCATGTGAGCTTTGATTAGGGATTAGAGACGTGTCTGTAAGTAAAATGCAGTCAGAGTTAAGGAGCTATAAGGTTTGGGTGTTGGAGTAACCTGGCCCCATGTGGAGTTATTCCTGAGCGATTTATCTATGGACATTTTACTCATCTTTTCTGAGCTCTGCTACACCATCTGCTCTCTCAAAAGCTGTCCTCAAAACTTCATTTCCCATTATTTTCTCCTCACTAACTGTCCTGTCGACTTTAACTTCAGCTGTCAACTTGACACAGGCTCGAGTCATCTGAGAAGAGAGCCGAAATTGGGGGATTATCCAGATCAAATTGCCCTGTGGTCATGTCTGTGAGTTTGCCTCTTGCTGGTTAATTTGTGTGAGAGGTTCCACCTCCTGGCAGCACCATTCCCTAGGCAGGTGGTCTTGGGATATATAAAGAGGCAGTGCTGAGCCTGAGCCTGGGAGACCCAGCAGGAAGCTTCTCTCTGTGGCCTCTGTTTCAAATTCCTATCCTGACTTCAAGACAGACTGCAACCCTTAAGTTGAAATAAACTTTTTGTTCCCCTAAAGTTTCTTTGCGTCAGTGTTTTGTCACAGTAACGGGAAGGAACAGAGAATACTCTGTTTGCCTTACCTTCTTTTCTCAATATTGTAACTAATTACTTGACAAGTAACGATTTAGAGAAGTTTCTTTTCTCAATACTGTAACAAATTGCTTGAAAAGTAACAACTTAGGGAAATTTATTCTGCCTCACAGTTTGAGGGCAGAGTCCATCATGGCATAGAAGTCATGGCAGCAGGAGTGTGAGGTAGGTGGCCCATCACATTGTATCCATAGTCAGGAGGCAGGTAGATAGTGCTGGTTCTCAGCTTGACCTGGGATGGTGCCAGCTACATCTGTCCCTCCTTGGTAAAACCTCTCTGGAAACACCCTCATGGATATAAGAAGGGGTGTGTCTCCCAGGTGATCATCATAACACTCTTTTTAAAATTCTTATCTTTTCCTCCAAGCCCATTCTTCAGCAGCTTTGGGGACACCATGACATGGACAATGCTATCTCAAAAAATAATGGGTAATGTTGGCACTGTTCCCAACAGACTCAGTTCAAAGCCCTTTGCCTCCCCTAGCCCAATGCTAAGGTGATCAAGTAACATATTCATTTATGTTACTGCTTCAAAAGATCCTGATTCAAATACCATGAGGCTGTTTCCCTTGCCACAGTTTTTAACAATCATAGCATTAGAAAAATATTTAACAGTCACTTAAGCTTTCCGCAATTGTTGGTTGTCCAACAATTTTGTCCAAAAAAGAATGCTTACAAACAATTTTGAGACGATGGTTCAGGGAAAGAGGTGGACATCCACAGTTACAGAATTCTTAGCTCCCATTCTTTGGAGTTTCAGCTGGCACTAGAGAAGCCAGTCCCTTCAGCAGTGGGTATGTGACCCTCAAGATACTGTGCAAAGAAATGATACTGAATTTGATTCCCATCTAGGCAACACGTGGCAGTCCCTAGATACCTGACCCTTGCCCATGTTGTTAAGTGTGTGTCTCTGAAATCTGTCATTTTGATAGATGGAAATGCTAAGGTACCATTACCTCTTATGCATTTACAGGACAGGACAGGGCAGGGCAGTGTTTCTTCTCTTCCCTCCATGTCCTGTGAAGTACCAGCTTCCCTTCCTCTACTTGCGAATAGGCCCTCCCCCTCTACACTCGCAAAGAATCTGAAATTACTGTGGATATAAATCTCTTGCCTGTTCTGTGTCTGTTGGATGTTTGCCAAGTTATTATTGAAATTAATTTTATCTGGTGTGTCAGGATACTGACTTTTTAAAGTATTAACAGACACAACGCCATTTCTCTTTATGACTTATTCTTTTATTTATACAATTAACATCTGTTTCAAGATCAGAGTTGTGTTAATACATTCACCATTTTCTAAATTGCTGTGGCTTAATTTTCGCATTCAATTCTTCAATCCATCCATAATTTATTTTCGATGTATTACTTAAAGTCCCATTTTTGAGGTTTTAGCCTTGAAATTTGTTTTTCTTCCGAGTCTCTTCTTAGAGATTTTCCCTTTCTGGATTTTTGAAAGAGCCTTTGTGTAGTGTGACATTCTAACATATGCAACTGCTTACTGTGAAGTCAGCTCCTGTGTGTGTAAGTGTGTGTGTGCACACACATGTGTAAGACAAAGAGAGACAGACAGTTTATGTGTGGTATATATTTCATGTGTGTGCAGGAGCCCAAATCTACACATAAAGAGGCCAGAGAAAGATATCAGGCAGCCTGGTTTTTTTTCCTCCACTCTATTCCCTTGAGACAGAGTCTCTCACTACATCTAAAGCTTGCTGTTTTACTGAGACTGCTGCCAGCAGCCCCTGAGATCCCCCTGTCTCCATTCTTTATCGTATTGGGGTCACAGACATGTCTGGCCTTCCTTACTTTTTTTTAATGGCGGTTGTGGAGATTCAAATCTAGGTCCTCAAGTTCACATAGAATGTGCTCTTACCCACTGATTCATCTCCCAGTCCCAGGAGCATTAAATTTAGTAACAACACCACACTGTGGCAACACTCCCAACCCTATAATACAGCTTAATTTGCCATAGGGCAAGCATTCCTTAAAATATTTGCTGTCTTAATAACTGCCTTAGTTATTTTTCAACTGGAAGAAAAGCACAAAGCTTACCATTTTGCCAGTCCTCATGCAGTGACTGTCATCTGGATCCTCAAATGGAGGTCACACTGTGAGACACCAAGGTCACATCAGAGACAGAGCAGCACAATATCAGAAAGTGTAGAAATGCCCACTAGGTCTGCTAGCCTGGAAGTCAGGCCCAGAGGGGCCTCATAGAGTCCAACATGCTACCTAGTTGCATCTGGAGAACACAAGAAACTACTGATGTGCTTTCCTGTCTGTCCATTCCATCTGCCTTGAAAATTCTTGTTGGACCTGTCAGCCTTTATCCTTAAAATTATAGAAATGCATTTCTTGTAGCATGCTTTAATGGGAAACAAGAAATTCTGCTATAGGGGAGGCTGAGTAGATTCCATTTTGTTAAAAATTTATTATCACTATTATTGTCGTCATTGTTATTATTAATGAGCAATGTTCCCTATGTCTAAGTTTTAATTAAAATGTATTACATTTATTTATTTACTTACTCAGTTTTACCTGGGAGGGGTGGATATCAGAGTGTGCTTGTGGAGATCAGAGGACAATTTGGGGCCACTTCTCCCCTTTCACCATGTCGATTCCAGGGATAGAACTCAGGTTGTCGGGCCAGGCAGCAAGTATCTTTACGCACTGAGCCATCTCACTAGCCTATAATACACAAGGTTTTAAAGACTTTACTGACAATGGAGTAAAACATGAGGCTAAAGAATTTCTGCCATGGTGCAGTGCGAATGAAATACAGGTGAAGGAGATGTGTGCTCGTCCTGACGGGACCACAGCTCCTCAGACTGCAGTCCTTTCTAGATACTTTCCCAAACCACAGAGTGAACACACCCATCATTTGCCCCATTGGGGAAACTGGCAAGCCTCCCTCATAGCCTTCCCCTGCCCCCCGCCAGCCTTTTCCCTCCCACCCACCCAAACCCTGTCTCCCTGCTGCAGCCTCACCTGCCCTTTTTATGAAGAAAGCCATTCTAATAAGGTCATCTGTTCCATTAAAACCAGCTGCCCATAAATAATCTCCATTTCCCAGCTTGAGGTTTGGCAAGCCCCGTGCCTACGTAGTGGCTGACAGACGATAAATACGGTAAATTTTGAAATAGCTGTCACTATCTTCATTTCCTTGTTTCTGCCTCCAATTTCCTATAAGCCACCAAGGAGTTTAGTGACACAGCACACAGCAGGCTTGTTCCCAAGTATGATTCTCCCCTTCCTGAGAGTAAGTCTGTATTTGTGAATCAGGGAAACTCCAGCTATGTCTGTGTATTTAGAAGCTGTATGTATGTATGTGTGTGTGTGTGTGTGTGTGTGTGTGTGTGTATGTACAAGTATATGTGTGTGCACATGTGTATGTGAAAATTGTTCTTCGCATATATTCATTGCACATAGTGATGGGTTTCATAAGGACATGTTCGCCCACTTTGTCTTAGTTACTTCTATTTTTGCTGAGATAAAACACTATGACCAAGGCAGTCTATAGAAGGAAGGGTTTGTTTGCAGCTTATGGCTCCAGATGGATAAGAGCCCATTACTAGCGTGGCAGGAAAGCATGGCACCAGGCAGGCATGGTGGCAAAAATAGCTGAAAACTCACACCTCAAACCATAAATGACCAATGAACTGTGAAGGGTTGGGAACTTTGAAACCTCACCGCGCATGCCCCAGAATGCACTTCTTCTCCAAAGCCCAACTCTCTGAATAGCTCATTGAATGGGATCTGAATAGTTGTAATTTTTAAAAATGTTTCCCCTTTCGATTTTTATGCTATGTGTATAGGTGTATTGCTGTGTGCTATATGTACATGGTACCCACAGAGTCCAGAAGAGGGTATAAGATTCCTTGGATCCTGGATTACAGATAGTTATGAACTGTCATAAGGATGCTGGGAATTGAACCTGGGTCATCTGGAAAAGAAAACAGTTCCCTTAGCCACTGAGCCATTACTCCATCCCTGAGGGAGCAAGTATTCAAATGCCTGAGACTATGGGGAAAGATTCCATGAAACCACCACCTAACTATAGCATAGACTTTGAAGATCGTCCCCTTTCTCTCCTCCCCACCAATCTCCTTCCCTGAAGACAATGTAACTTGGACTTTTACATCACAGACAGATAGATATTATTCGATGTAGCTACATAAAATCCAGGACCCATAAACGATAGAAAACCTGTGATGGTTCTTTCCCCAAGGCTGACGTGCCCTGTTTGGCATGGGAGTCTCTGATAACTGTACACTTTCAGACAGAATGATGGGAAGAGAGCAAGCCTACTAGCTCCTTCCCACAAAGGTTTAGTTACTAACTCACGCGCAGGTCCACAGGTGATATCAAATGTTTCTCCTGGGGTGAAGGGCGAGGGAGGAATGAATGATTGTCTAGTAATACATCTCAATGTTGCTCCAGCTCTCTGTTACGTCACACTTTCCAAACTTCTTAGAAAGCAGAGCCCAGCAGTGAAAGAGTTTCAGTGCCAACCCCAGGGCCACACTGAGTTCCAACAGTGAATTCACAGCAATTACAAAGAGAAGTTAAGATTCAGAGCCGTGGACTGGGCACCTAGAAACAAGTGTAGAAGTAAGCACTGGCCCCATGGAGTCCGGTAAGAATGGGACACCATCAACATCAGCATCGCTCGCTCGACACTGTCTTAATAAGACACATCCTAGGTGGTAGGAAAGCTTGTGATCAGTTTTGTAATAGAGCAGTTCTCAACCTTCCTAATGCTGCGACCCTGTAAGACAGTTCCACATGCTGTAGTGACCCCCAACCATAAAATTATCTTCATTGCTCCTCCATAACTGTAATTTTGCTACTGTTATGAATCATCATGCAAATATTATTCGAAATAGTGATCTTTTGGCCAAGGGGTCTCGACCCACAGCTTGAGAACTGTGGTTGTACAGAGATGCTGCTATGGGGTGACGCTCATCCTCCACAAGTCAGCACCTCAGTACCTCAGCCTGTGGCCTTCCTCAGAAACAGAGACAGGTCTTGCCTATCTAAATTGGGGTCGCTTGGGTGGGCCCTGGACCTGTATGATCAATTTCCTTATAAACAAGGGAAGTGTGGAGACAGCATCAAACACCATGGGCAGATGTAAAGGCACACACGTGAAGATGAAGGAAGAGGACAGAATAACACATTTTTCAAGGCATAAAATGCCAAAGATTAGCAGAAAGCCTACAGAAGCCGAAAGCAAAGCAGAAACCGATTCTCCTGTGCAGAAAGGCCTTGATCTCCAGCTTCCGGCCTCCAGAGCTGGGAAACAGTCCTTCCAATTCTTGAAACCACCCATCACATGCCATTCTGTAATGCGATCCCTAACAAAGGCAGAGAGTAATGAAAAGCAGAGACAGCTTCATAGCTCTGAGACAGAGAGGGTCTTCAAATGAGTCTGTGCACCAAGAATCCTCTGCTCTCCAAATCCTCATTGCATCCGCTGGGCTCAAAAGCAACCGCGTGTGATAGGGATGGAGTCTCATCCAATGCTGGACCAGTCCAGCTTCATCCTACTCTACACTGTGTCCCTTCTGCATGTCTCAGGATCTATGCATGCACTGCTGCCCCTGGATGGAAATGGTCATTGTCAGGGAAACTATGACTGTCATAGTGAGTGGTCACCTGTTCACCCCTGTTCAGGCTAAACGCCTTATGCTGAAACACAGTTCTTACCCTGACCCCATGACATTGGTACTTATAACTGATGACCTTTGTCTACATGTGCCTGGTCTAAGGCTCCACCTATAACTTCCCTGATGCCTCTAGCTGCGAATCCAAAACTGCAACTCAGATATTCTGCTCCTGGAGCTGGCATGGAAATGTCTGTATTGCTGGCCTCTACATTCTCAAAAGTTTGCAAAGCACTCTAGGAAAGAGTGGGAGGGAGTATCTTTGCAGAACTCAGATAAGCTTTTAAAATATTTCGTAGGGATCTCTGATGGGGCGGTAGAGTCAGCAACCTTCTCAGCACCTAGTGAGCCACTGGGTCCATTTTTATCATGGGCGGGCTCTTGAGACACGCATTTCATAAATAGGTTCTCCAGATGAACTAGAAGGCTGAGTAAAGTCAAATTGTCAGATGAAGTATGACTAATATCTGAGTGCCACTGTGCCCTCAGTAGTGCATGGGAGGCAGTATAATTTAAAGCTTAGTCATTGTTTATCTAAAGTGCCATTTAATTGGGCATCCTGTGTTTGCAGTCACAAAATCTGGAAAAGTTCACCAAAAAAAAAAAAAAAAAAAAAAAAAAAATTTTTTCGAACACCACAAAAACAAGCCCCCTACAACCCTCTCCCCCCCCCCCTCCCCCTGTCTCTCTCTCCCTCCCTCCCCCCTCTTTCTTTCCCTCTCTCTCCCTTCCTTCCTCTCTCCCTTTCCCTCTCTCCCTCTCCCTCCCTCCCCCTCCCTCTCTCCCTCCCAAACCCTTCCCTGTTGCCTTCCATCATCTTCTTATCTCTCTTCCTACAGCAGCACAGTTACTACTGGGCTCTGCTGCTCAATCTGTGTATGTGTGGTGGGGTGTGGGGTGTGTGTGTGTGTGTGTGTGTGTGTTCGTGTGTATACGTATGTCCTTGGGCATACATGCATATTTGTGCACGTGTATATGGAGGCCAGAGATTGATGTCGAGTGTCTCCCTTGATCACAGTTCACCTTAGTGTTTGAGATAGGGTCTTTCCCTGAGCCTAGAGCTCATTAACTGGGCTAGCGCTTTGATGATGAGCCCTGGGACCTGCCTATCTCTGCTTCCCCAGCGCTGAGATTATAGATGGATACCACAGCACATCCTTAACTTTACATTTTCATTAGGATATCATTACATCACCTCCTTCTCTTTCCTCTCTCCAGACCTCCACGCCCGCTCCATCTGACTCCTCCCTCCTCCTCGTCCCTCATGCCAAATCGATAGCCTCTTTTTATTAGACTAATGTTGTTACACATGTATAAAAATATGCAGAAACATATAAATACAACCTGCTGAGTCCTTTTTTGTTGCTTATGTATATGTGCTTTCAGGACCGACAACTTTTCTTTTTTCCTATTTATTTACATTTCAAATGTTTCCCCCTTTCCAGATCTCCCCTTTGGAACCTCCTTATCCCCTCCCCCATTCCCCTGCCACTATCGTGATATTCCTCCCTCACCCACCCACCCACCCACTCTTGTCTTCCCTACTTGACATTCTCCTATATCGGGGGATCTAACACCCTCAGGCCCAAGGGCTTCTGCTCCCCATGATGACTAACAAGACCCTCCTCTGCGGCATATGTGACCAGCACAATGGGTCCCTCCATGTGTATTCTTTGGTTGCCTTGATGCTCCAGTCTCCAGGAGCATCAAGGGGTCAGGCTAGTTGCCACTGTTGCTCCCTCCCTGGGACTGCAACCTCCCAGGGCCGACAACTTTGCCTTTGGTGAGCAGTTGGGAGGCTCACTGGTAGAGGGAGGCCCTTTCTCCCTTTTCCAGCTGTCATTAGTATGTGCAGCTTTTTGTCTGAGGGGGGACCCACATGAGATTTCCCCCTTCCATGTTATCTTGTGTGTTGATATTGTCCTTGTCTGAGTCTTGTACATGCAGCCATTGCTAGGAGAGATCTAAATGTAAACCAGTGGGACCATCTCCCCAAGCCCTGCTTCCCATGACTTGTGACTTAGGACCTGCCCTTCTAGGTCCAGAGGGCAATGACATCCTTGGCCGTTCCCAAGTGAGCAGTATACCAACAGGCAGAGATGTGGCCAGGCCGTGGCAATCTCCTTCCAGATTGATCCAAGGACATAAGGAGATTTATGGGTGCAGATCCAGAGAAGACCCAACCTGATGCCTAGAGACTGATTCTCAGGAAATCCTGCTCTGTTCCATTTCGGGGGAATCGGAGGTTTATCCAGGTCAGGAGAAAATGGGTTTCTAAGAAAAATGGAGCCAGTTTAGTGACTGTCAGATCTTGGGAATGCAACTGGAGTCCCAAGTCCCTTCACATAACCTCACTCCTATCCATTCCTTCCTAGCAGCACCTCATCTAAGGACACTACTCGGAAGCTTCTGGAATCCCCATCTTCTTACTTGATGATACCTGTAATATGCAGCTATCTTCCTAATAGACTCTAGTTATCTTGACCAATGTTTCACTTCCTTCCTGGTTTGTGAGTCAAACAACCACCAATGAACACTCAAAGTTAAGAAACCAATGACCTGTCAGCCTGCACTATACAATTCCTACCCTGGGCAAAGGCCCTTCGTGCTGGTACATAGACATTTAGTTTAGAGCCCAGATTGGCAGTGTCTGGTGTCAGTCACCTGTAGCTATTTAAATGTTCACCTTTTTTATTGGTTAAAATTACACAAAAGCTTTAATTCCTCTGTCCAACCAAGCATATACTGGTCAAGCGCTCACTAGCCTCATGTGGCTAGTGGCCACTCTTCTGGACTTGTGAATACTGCCATCAACACAGGACATGCCCCCTAGACAGCCCCATGGCAGCTCCCTCACCAACATCCAAAGAACAATGCAGATAGTTTTTGGCAAGAATGCTGTTTCAATTTGGTTTGGAACCAAAAGCAAGAAAATATTTCTAAGGCCTGTAGATTATTTGGGGTTTTAGATAGTGTAGTCCAGGTAGTTAGTCAATGTACTAACTTGGTTGAAGATCAAAATTTATGATCTAAGCCTCCAGTGAAACACACAACCTCAATTAGTTTGGCTCGGCTTCTCTTTCTAATGAGGCAATGTGGACACTGGGCAGAAGGAAGAGAGGAACTCAAAGACCTTAGATCCAGAAGCAGCTGTGTAGGGCTGAAGGCACCATGGGCTGAACCTGGCCTCCTGGTGTGAGCTGGGTACCTACTAAGTGACTAGGGAAATCCTTGCCTTCCCAGCCAGCCTTTTGTTTTGAAGATCACTTCAAACAAGTCAATTTGCTCCCCGACAAAGCATAAGAAGATACAGAAAGTATAAAAAGAGAAGAAAAACTTGCACCAGTCTCACCTTGTGATCAGACAAGCTTGCTGAGCATACGAAACCCATCAGAGACAACCCATCAAAGGCTTTATGGCTTCATACACAGTTCTTAGCATGCACATGCATGCGTACATAATACACCCATGCACACAGACACATGCATATGCACATATGCACACAGACACAGACATACAGATACGTGTACACATAGATACATGCACAGACACATGCTTATGTACATGTACACACAGACACACAAACACAGATTCACACAGACACATGCACACAGACACATGTGCATACACACCATGGCACTTAAAGGATGTGCATGTCTGTTTCATGGATACTGTGTTGTTAGCCCTTTGCAAGCTTTCTAGTCACACACACACACACACACACACACACACACACACATACTTTAAATATCACTTCCACGAGCACCCTCAATTTGGTGCTCTAATTGTTTCCAAAATACAGAACAGAAATTCCCAGCTTCCAAGAGGGTTGAGGGTAGACAGACATTAAGGTTTGAGAACTAAGCCTTTAGTTTCTTTGTGAAAGGAGGATGCTAACTTCATCCCTTAAGGCTCCTTCCTGGTCTGATCTTGGATGGTAGCTCTCTTGACCTTTGGGGTCTGAGACTCCAAGCTCTTAGAACCTCATCTCCCCTGCTATCTTAAGTCAGAGATGGTCCAAAGTTACAGACTATAGCAATGAAATGGTCAATGGTAAGTCAGACAGTGGCTGCCAGCACAGGGGCCAGCCATCTGATAGAATGGTCCATGACAATGGGTTACTTTTCTGCCCATCCAGAAAGGCAAGCACTAGCCATATTCAGATGCTTACTGAGCACATGAAATGAGGCTATGTGACCAACAAAGGAACTATCTGGACTAGTTAAATAAAATGTCCACCAGTGGGGGCAGAGAAGTTTTGAAAGTATAGATCCCCTGAAATACACACTTACATCATCAGCATCACAATTCTATCTTAAATATGCCAATTAAAAGCATTACCCGTAAGCCCATAGTATATTTTCCTACCTGCCATTAGGTCCTCAAGGATGGGGACCAATCTCCTACTCACCAGTAACAGTTTGCCCTCTCCCCTTGTCTATGCCACCACTTAGGATGGTCTCAGTAAATGAATTTGCTGGAGGAAGGCACCTTTCCCAAGGCTGACTCTGCCATGAGAAATCACTACATATCCCCAGTTCAAGCTACTCAACCAAATGTGTGTTCATCAGTTGAAGATCCCATCAACCAAATGCGTTTTCACCAGTTTGGGATCCCAAGTGCAGGGACAGCATTTGGAACCTCACCTGTCTCCATCAATGCTCTCCAGAGGATCAGAACCCATAGGATGAATATATGTGTGAAAACTTTAGCATCGAAATAAGAATGGCAGAAAGGAAGCAATGGCAAAAGAGGGTAAGAGCACTGGCTGCTCTTGTAGAGGACCCGGGTTCAGTTCCCAGCACCCAGGTTGGGCGGCTCACAATCTCCTGTAACACCAGGGGATCTGTTACCTCCTAGCTTCATAGCTAAAAGCATATACACATACCCACACAGAGGCATGGGTTAAGCATACATATATATTAAAAATACTGCCAGAATCCTA
This sequence comes from Rhynchomys soricoides, assembly GCA_019843965.1. NCBI lineage: Eukaryota > Metazoa > Chordata > Mammalia > Rodentia > Muridae > Rhynchomys > Rhynchomys soricoides. The sequence goes on from JADRCH010000090.1 coordinate 8,658,643, forward strand.
GAATCTAGCTCTGTCTATATAGACAGTTACCTGCCATGCCCTGTAAAGCCAGGTGACTTCTCCCTTCTGGAAAGAGAAACAGAAGGGAGCAATATTACATGCTGAGCAGCACCCTTGGCCTCTGCTTTCTAGATACTTCCACCTCATTTACAATCAGTAAAACTATCACCAGACATCACCAAACGTCTTCATGAAGGCAAAGTCACCCCACTGTGGCTGAGAATCAATGACATCACTCCCACTCAAAGTTCCATCCACCACTGATAACCAAACTATACTTGGGACAATAATTTCTAAGCATCTGACTTCCCTGGCATGTCATACATGGGCATAGAATTAAAAGAATGTTCCCAGGTTTGCATGAATGTCACTCTGGTCTAATTATCAACCTAATGTTTGGATCATTGGGCCATTAAAATGCTGATTTGAAATCCAGTCTTCTATTTTTAAAAAATGATCACCCTGTGGCTTTTATCTGTTCTGGGGTCGATTTTATTTAAATGGATCATGTAATCTCACCCACTCTGTGTCCGAGAATACCGCTTCCTAGCTGAATGTCAGCATGCCTGCTAATGACCCTAATGACAGTAGCACACATCTGCAGAACCCACGCAGCCGTAGGCAGGCAAGTTTGTTTTGGTTCCCTGCGTAAGACCTTTGATTAGTGCTCATTACGATACACAAATAGCCTAGCCTGGCTCCTTCATGTGTTCAGTTCACTTCCCGCTAACTTACTGATGTAACCTCTAAGAAGCCATAGAGAGGCACATCCGGATCCTCAGAACAACTCATTGAGAAAGTAAATTCATGTATTATTGCCAGATACTGAGGAACCTTACTGTAGAAGTGTGTATTCTCAGAAGCTGGATTATTCCTACGTGGCCACTGCATCAGTCTGGTGACAGGATTGACTATCGTGTGAGACCTGTGCCGGTGACTTGGTAGGACTTTTAAGTTCTTTCATTCCACAAAATGTAGGCTGGCCCATGAGGTGTATAGGTCCCACTGAGAAAGCATCATATTGCCAGTAGACTCAGGTACTTACTCCTTGTTCTTGACATTGTCTGGATCTCAGCCTCCCACCAGCCCATCGGTTCTTCCAACCAAGCAAAATCAATGCCATCATCACTGCCATCTCACTGATAGAATGGGGCTTCTTGGGACCACATAGCCAGATATTGGACTCTGCCCAGTAGATTTCTAGATTACGAATCTCTCTGTATTTCCTAGCTTTCCTCTAGATTTAGAGAAACATAACAAACAATACTGTCTTAGTTGGGGTTTTTATTGCTGCTTGCTGTGAGGGAACACTATGACCAAACAGGAAGTTGGAGAGGAAAAGTTTATTTGGCTTACACTTCCACATTGTCATATATTAGTTAAGGAAGTGAGGACAGGAACCTGGAGGCAGGAATTGGTGAGAGCCCATGGAGGGAGCTTACTCCTCATGACTTGCTCAGAACCACAGGGATGGTCCCTACCACAATGGGCTGGTCCCTTCCCAGTTGAGCATACCTTACAGCTGGATCTTATGGATGAATTCTTTCAATTGAGGTTCCCTCCTTTCAGATAACTCTAGCTTGTGTCAAGTTGACGTAAGACTAGCTGGCACACATGTATTTATTGTTCTAATTAAAGGAAGCATTCCTAAGCATCTGCCTAAAAGGTGGTTCAGCACAGATCCTATTAAAGCAAGTTAAGGGATAGGGAGATGGCTCAGCAGTTAAGAGCATGCACTGCTCTTTCAGGGGACCAAAGTTCGAGTCCCAGCACCATGAGGGTGCTCAAAACTGCTTGCAACTCCAGCTCCAGAGGGATTGATGCCTCTGCCCTTGTCTGGTAACTATATTCATGTGTACATCATGCACACACACACACACACACACACACACACACAGAGAGAGAGAGAGAGAGAGAGAGAGAACATATAATCAAAAAATTTAATATCAATAAGTAAAGAAGAAGCCGAGTTTTTAGGTAGTATTTCTCATACACGGGGGTTGATGGGAGCATAACTCCCTCCTGGATGTTGCTGCAGGCAGACCACCAAATCCAGAGGTTTCCAGTGGTTTGCTGTTTGTAGCTAACAGAGCATCGTTTCCCTTCCTTCAGTGTAGCTTTGTTTTCGTTCCTGAGAGAACACACTGGTGGGAGCCTGGTGATTATCACATTTTTAAAATTCCATTAGGCGCATTGTAATTTAGCGGTGAGATCTTGTTTTAAATAGAAAAGCATTTTCTCATAGCACAATTCTAAATCAATCAATGTTCTTGATGGGAACTGTAATTGTCTGGAGATGAGCTCGTTTCTCATACTCTATTCTTTGGAAGGAGTAGATGCAGATGAAGACTGAGGGCCCGTGGCATGGGCCCTCCTGGGCCTGTTCCTTCATGAAGGTAAGGTTTTAAAAAAGCAAATAATCCCTCCAGCAGCTTCCCTAAGGGACGATGAGTTCCTGTGTTTGATTGTGAAGGAGTTCTCAGGTCTGGTGCTGACCGAAGTGCGGGAGAGCATTGGACTCAGCCCAGGACTCAGTCTGATAGTAACTACATGACTGAGGTCAACCCTGACTCCATGTCATGTGTAATGTCTCACCTCTCACACCTCGGCTGCTCTGGTCTGAAGAGAGGCACAGGCTTGGATATGTGCATCCTTCATCCTGCATGAAAACACTCAGGGGCCTGCCTCCCTCCTTCCTACATAATATCCAGCTTGCAGGCCCTGCCCTGTCACTCAGATGCTTGCCTGTCAGATGATGTGTATCAACTTTAATTCTAGAAAAGCGATCACTCTAGGGAATGGCTCATTAAAATAAATAAAGACCACTGAATCCCTAGTGTCTTGGTCTTTTGTTTGTTTTACTTCATAATTTGCAACAGAACAAGGTTATTTATTTTTTTTCCTTCTAGAGTAAAGTGCCATTGACAGCAGACCCTGTCTCCTATGAACAGCTGTTGCGGAAGGTTTAAATACATGAATTGTAATGCTGGCCATTTAACAGATACAGTATTTGAGTATAGCGTTGGTGTGAAGAAATAAACCATGTATATTTTCTTCTCCACCAGCACTGGGATGTTCACGTCCATTTTTCCAGTACAATGGCGTGTTTAAATGCATGGTTCTCTTGACTGACACTTGGGATAGAAACAAGTGGACAGAGATCTGGAAGCCATCATGTCTGTGTCTGGCTTTGTGTTGAGTGAACTCCGAGGCTCAGCAGTCATCTAGTGCCGGAAGACTCCATTTCTCTGTTTAAAGTCCATGTTTTCTACAGTGACCCTCACATAGACAAGGGAGTTTGTCACACCACTGCCACAGCTGCATTCACTAAGCATGATGTGGGGTCCAACAGTTGCCCTGGGTGATGCCGGCCAAGATGTACAAGTGACTCCATGATGACCCTACTACCATGGTCAATACCAAAAGGCTCATCAACTGAAAAGCTCTTCCAGCCACGAATGAGGTCACAATACTTGACACTTTTGCATTTCTTCACTAATGCAATATCATCCCTTAATCATGCTGCCATTCGAAGGCACTTGAGCCAGAATCTTATATTAGCTGATTATTTAAACTCAAAATGGGGGAAAGGATTAGCGTTGAAAGGTGGAGAAGGGATGAGGCTGAACGGAAGTTGGTAATTTGTGGGTCGGGGTTGCTTCCCCTGGTATGCTCAGAAGTCCTTCAATAGTGGAAATGCTAGTCAAAGTGTATATGCCCATGTGAACAGGTATGTGCATGTGGAATGTGTGTTTGTGTATGCATGCATATGTGCATGTCCATATGGTATCTGTGCAGGTATATTTGTGTGCTCGGATGACATGTGTGCTCATGTGTGTGCATACATATGTATGTGTAAATGTCAATATGGTATACGTGCATGTAGGTATTTTTGCATGTGATATGTGTTGGCGTGTGTGAATATATGTATATGTGACTGTTCATATGGTGTAATGTGTTTTTGGGTGTATGCATATGTATGTTCAAATGCTCATATGTATGTTCGTATGGTATGTGTATGTATGATGCAATGTGTGTGCTTTGGAGCTAAAAGGGCTACTCTTCCTAAGAACTTCCCATAGAGATATTGATTTCAGAATGGTGAGGACAAGCCTTTACCTGTAAGAAGCACAGAGCCCCTGAGACAGTGCCCATCTCCTGATTACCCGTACCCTGGGTAAGCTATGTCTGAGCATGTTCTACCCACATCACAGGGTTGTTGTTGGGTTGCATGAGAATCCATGCCAAGTGTGCGTTGCCTGGCTTACTAACCACTTGGGAAGTTGTACCTTTGACTTTGCTAATAGTATAAGATGATTGTTACACCAAACAAGAACAATTACATGTGATTTCTCAGAAAGGGAGTAATGGCCCACTCCCCTCCCTGTCCATGTTCTGTCTGAATACTTTCCCAAAGAATGCCCAAGCCTGCTTGATGCTGAAGGCTCTGGTTTCCCACTCACAGACTGTATACCACCACAGTTTGAAAGGAAGATGGTATTTGAACTCCGAGTTTCAACCACTGCCTTCTCTGTCTTGCCTTCCCTCTGCATGGGCTTGCTGGGTGCTGCTGGGATGTAGGTCATGTGTAAAATCCCCCTGGGATAGTTCTGTGAGGTTTTTATAGTTGGCCCTAAACATTTGCTTTATGATGATCGCCATGTGTTCAGTGAAGGTGATGCTGAGAGCCACATGTTACATTTTCGAGTCCTGGGACCCTAGAAAGCTGCCATTGGTCCATTACAGGTGATCGAAGAGTTGTGTCTAAGAATTCACACTCAGGATTGTAATTGCAGTGGCTAACCTCTGGGTGAGCTCTTCTGGGTTTACAGAGCACCTTGCTTTCATTTTTTTCCCATTTAATCCCCAGTTAGGATTCAGAAAGTCAATGGTGCTAATGGGAACAAGCCAAAACCAATTTCAGAGGGTGTTAGATACACAAAATTATCAAATAAAATGAGATGGATTTCTTTAGTCCTGGGGGGGGGGGTTGTCTCTTTACTTTGAGATCTGCCTTTTTATATAACGTAAAATCATTTGCATTTCTGCTTCAGTTTGCTCCCAGGCTCTAGTTTCTCTCAGCATAGCTGGTCAACTGTGGCAGCTTCCGCCTGATTTGAGATGAAAAGCGATCTCTGACCCACAATATTCAAATGATTAAAATTAGGCTGCATTTCCCTGTTAATCTCCCTCCTGTGTGATAACAAACACAGCCTTTATCTTAACCGGGCAGGAAAGAGCTTTTTAAGAAAACTTTTTCATTATGTTTGTATTTCAGCCTTAGAATATGGGAGAAAAGATATGGTGAAATTTTTCTAGCTTTTAGGTGAGAAGTGCTTTCTTTGCGATAAACACAAAGTTTTTTAAGGGTCGTTGATATTAGTCGAAGTTAGCAGCTTTCAGCTATTGTCTGAAGGGCTCTTGGCTTCTGGGTTGCAGACCTGTGTCCTCTAGATAAAGTTTTCTACCCAGAAAATATTTATCTTCTTGCTATGACCTTCCATGCACGAGACACGAACCATGGATTTGTTTCCTAGGGACTAGTGAGTGAGGAAGATCTATAATTAAATCTGTGAGTTATATGCTACACATGGGAATTGGCTACACACCAAGTCCTTTAGAAAACCCGGGAACATTACTCTAGCTGCAACTGGTGGAATTAAGCCCAGCCTTCCTTCACAATCTTACAGTGGCATTTCTTAGGACCTTCTTACGGAGAAAGTCCTTGTGTTTCCCACAAAAGCCTGTGTGTGTGTAGGTTGGTTTCTATTCATTCTTGCCCCAGAGCCTTCTTAAGAGGCCAACAGCTGCCTCTGTTGTACAGGCAAGCACCATGGGTGGAAGGCTTGGCCCTGTCAAAAGCAGTCTGGTCTTCCAGCCTCAGCATATCAGGACAGAGAAAAATGTGAGCCCGTGGTTGTCTGGAGTTTTCTGAGGTTGAGAATATGTGTTCATATAAAATTGTACCCAAGACCCAATAGATAAAGCAAATAAAGGTGAATTGATTTTGAGTGGAAGGAAAAGGATGGAGGTAGAGCCCAACCATGTGGGGCCTTTCAGCCACTTCAGAAACCCTGAAAATCAGAGGCAAGGCATTCTAAGGTGCCCCGCCCCTCGGCGTCTAAGGTGCCCCGCCCCTCGGCATGGGTATCAGCATCCATGTCAAAGCATTAATGACTAAGTTAAGACCCCCAGACCTATAGGGCCACTTGCCTGGATCCTCCATCAGACTCCCTGTAGCCTCTAGTGAGAAAAGGGAACAGGTCAGAAAAATAGATTGCAGAGTTGTGTTTCCAAACCTGGCTGGAATATTTTTCACAGTAAATTCCCCGTGTCATGTGAGCCAAGCGCTCACTGCAGCACTTCTATTTCTCATCTGTTGACTCCAGTAATAAGACTTTTACTTTAACTCTAAGAAATAAAGCCTGCTGACTTCTGCTCTTGCCATGGGATGGTGCCTTGCATCATCCCTCAGTCAAGAAAAGGACCATGTTAGAAGAGAGGCAGACTTCCGGGCTCCCTACAGGGAGGACAGCACTCAGATATCATGGCTTGCTGTGGTGGTGAGGACCGAAGTTGGTGGGCAGTGATGTCAGTGACATCGGTGGCATACATGTTGCTATGTAAGTACTAGCGGGGGGTGGGGGGGTGGAGATATCTAAGCACTGTGTGTGTGTGTGTGTGTGTGTGTGCATGTATGTGTGCAAGTGTGTTCATGTGTGTGTGTGAA